>JANHGB010011880.1:0-48562 GCA_026283785.1 Coracopsis vasa | reverse complement strand
GTGTGACAAAAGGTGTCCCAGCCTTTGTCCAGAAGAAAGGATCAACAAGTTTAAACATGACCTATATGCAGTGTGTAACGACATCCTCACACCGCTGCCAATAGTGACAACCACATCTGTACTCAACATGCGAACATACAGCAGTTACCTTTGTTTAATTTCTATGAACTACGGCTCCCAGGACTTACGGAGGGACACTTCTAATAACATCCTGTCACCAATTCAGTGTCAGAACTGCTTTGAGATCCCTCTGATTACAGACAGATGGGGCCACAACTTGGACAAGCACTGCTTTTGATTTGTGCCTATATCAAGGCTAAAGCTCATCAGCTGTACTTACAAGAGTCTAGCTGCAGCTTCGGAGCAGAAAACAAAGATCTTCTGGGTTGTGCTGTAACACAAAGCCAAAGCCTTTAGGGAGCATCTGGATGCCAAACACAACTTCAGGCTTTAGATTTGAGCTGGTAGTTCTGTACAGAGCACTTTCCACCTTCAAAATGCTTCACAGTCAATTCAAATAACACAACTCAAAGGGAACTACTTTTTGCACAAAATACAAATAGTGCCAACGAGCTTTTGAAAATCACAGGCTTTCCCAGAGTGGTTTTACCACTTTCTGCAGCAGAAAGACCCCTTCAATTCTCCTTCCCTTCTTTTTGTCACCATTTCAGGACCATGCATTCCCCAAGCTTTCTGTCCACAGCCTCAACCAAGCACTTTTCATACAGAGAGAAAAACAATTAAGTGCCACAAGGTGCAGATTCTGCAATGTGCTCATTACCTATGCTTAGATAACAAGCAAGCCCCCTCAGAGGTTTGCACCAAGGACCACACCTTCATTCACATGAGAAACTGATAGCCAAACAGTGAAGACAATCAAAAAGTGGCATTTGGGAAAGACAGGAGAGCACCTGGCTCAGGTTAGATTCTTGCTGAAATACAGAGCCAATTTCCAGCTCCTGACTAATTAATCACTTTTTTCCTACTGGTGTGTGTAATGTGTGATAATAGACCATGCAGACTGAAATCACTGTCAAGATTTTATGGGCAAAAGGGGAGAAATCCTATTTGTGATAACCATAGGGGTTTCTTTCTGATAACAGCACCTGCTTGCATCTCCCCAGCTTGCAAGAAAAAAAGTGTCCATAAATTATACCACAGCCAAGTTCAGGACAGGTGCCAAAAGCAGCATTTGAACGTCACTGTGAATTAAGGTCTAGGGCAACCTGACACTCTCCCTCTGATGTCCAAAAGGACATGTCATAAAATCAATTCCTTTCACAAAGCTGCACAGTGGTACTTACGTACACAGCAACTTTAAAGCATACGCTGCTCCTTTAAAACATCTACACTTGTAAATGATAGTAAGATTGTTTAATCTCTCCAGGCTGCACTCAGTATTTAAGATTTCCTCAGTAGCCTGTTTGGCACTCCTGTACGTTAATACTAGTGCACTGGTCACATGTGGTGCCTACCCCAATTATGACTGTCTGCTCTTGGTTAACTTCTGCCTTTACAATTTGTTTTGGAACATAAGCCTGAAAAAAACAGTTAACCAGCCATTGAAAGATCATGTATTGCACTTCCATGCTCATCTATGGGATTGAACATCCAGTCACTTCTGAAATCAGTTATTTTAACAATGTTTATCAATGCCAGTGGTGTTTTCTTAATGAGGTAGTTTCTCATACCCAGGACACTACAAGGATTACTGAGTAAGCTGGCAAAGAACCAAATCTCTTGACAAGTTAAAGGTATATAAAGCTGTCTTCCATACCCGAGTGTTGTGGGGGTATGCATCAAGGTAACATATAGAAGACAGAGATGGAGAAGTTGTTGGAAATATTACTAGAAGCACTTTTGTGCCTTATGTTTTGTGAAGCAGTATGAAAACCTGGCACATTTTGAAGCCACAGCATGGGCTGAGCTGATGTCCACCAAGACACTGGTAATAAAAGTCTAGTAGCTGTGCATCAAGCACTCGGATGAATGACTACCACGTACCCAGCTCCCAAGCAGAGGATGGAGTGGAGCATGGGCAAAAAAACAAGCATCCAAGAAAGCTTTTTCAAAGACACTGGTGAGACACTTAGTTGAGTGTGACATGATAGTCAGGTGTTTAGCTGCAAACTAGCAACAGTGAAGCAGAAATACAGAGGAAGACATAGTATTTTGAGCAATGCTGTACCCTTGTGTATGAAAGTCAAAAAGCGTGCAGCAATTGCAGGTAGGAAAGTAAATTTTGCCTGAAAAGTTGCTTATTTTATGCAAGCATAGCGATCCTTTCCATAAAGCTTATTTACTCTTCTCCATCCCCTCAATAATACCTTGTGCCAAAGAAGCCATACCATTAGCCATCTCTGACTTTCAGTCTCATGGATATATTTAGCTTGTGTTGAGACCCTTCAATGAAAAGCAAGACCTTAAACTTGTCAAGATATTCCGTGTTAAGAGCAGATGGAGAGTCTAAAATACTTGCAGTTGCCTGTGTCACTAGAAAAGTCCATTAGGTTCTGAATTATCTAGAATTTCCCAGGGCACGAAGCCCTAGGTATATATTCTATTACTGTATCCTGCCCTGTAAGTGATAAAGGCACATCTGACTACACACAAAACTGAATTTTGGTGATAAGGTGGCACAGTGAAGAAGTGCTCTAAAGAATGGGGATTACCAATTCTGCTGCAGGAACATAAAGATTGTGATGACAACTGCTGCTTCTGGGATGGGGAGTGTGACAGAGTGATGCCTGGCACAGTACAGTTACACAGGAATGTGTTCAACATACTGCTCAGTTCAACATACCACTCGGCACAGTACTCGTATTTTTCCAAAAGAACAATCCAGAGCAGTGCTAAACTCCATTAAAGAACCAATATCATGAGCAATGTATGTAACTGTTGATACAAGTATCATCAACCAAAAAAGCATGACAAGAACAGGACACCCAGTTCTGTTGAAATGAAGCTTACTTGTTTTCTCCAGTGAAATAAACCTTTTGTGTATGCATGGGATCTGCTCCTCTTTAACAGCAATACTTTTACTTCACTTGCGGTAGACTGTACCCAGTGGTCTTAGTATTTAAAACTTGAGCTGCAGGGCTAAATACAGGTTTCTAATACACATTTTGAGGCTACAACCATTCCTGTGGGGAAAAAGACAACAGAAAAAAACCCCAGTTTCTCGAATACTCCCTGGCATCAACTGGACAGGCAATATTAAGAAAAAAAGAGCTGAAAAGATACAAGTGGCAGATATGCCAGGCTGACAGATAATGGTAGAGATGGTAGATGATAAAATATGGCAGATATGACAGAAATCCCACAGAAACAACTATAAATTTATCTTCATCATTACAGGTACCTATGAATTGGACATAATCACACCAGTAAAACATGTTTCTGTGAGGGCAATCTACTGCCATTTAACTTTTGAGAGAGGCATTAAATGAGTAACTTCTTCCAAGTCCAATTTTTTGATGTTAACTTCCTCCTCGTGGTCTTAAAACACATTGCAAATATTAACGAATTAAGTCCCCTGTTCTGCGGAATCAGGCAATACTTTTTGTAACTCTCCTGTTTTCATAAGCAGAAATTAAGGAACAGAAAAGGATTTTCCCACAAATCAAATTATCTGTCATCAAATCAGAAACAGATCTCCTATTTTCCAATTTCATACTTAAACCACAAATTTATCCTTCCTCTCTTCTAAGTATTTCACCCTCACTGAGGCTAAGAAAGTTAACCACAAATACCACACTATTGCAAGTCACTAAATCACACTATGATGTATGTAAAAAACACTCGTACTTAATGGCATGCGTGATCCTATTCTGCATCAGCATTAGTGATGCTACTGTAATATGTATACTTCTTGCAAAATGGAACAGAAGAAAAGAATCCAAGTCCAAATTATCCTCAAAACTTTCAATATCATTACTTTTCCCCTGCAGCTACTCAATCCTGCTTTTCAACCAACTTTATATCTGGTATATTTAAAGGTAGTATTTAGTGAGTAAATATTACCTCTGCTATATGCTAGGTAACAACCTCTGTCAGTCCCATGCTAATAAGAAAACTCTGAGGCATCAAGAAAATCCAGCAATTCAATCAGCTAAATCAATCTTGGTACTCCACTTTCCTTTTAGTAAACCTACCCAAAAGGGAAAGAAAGTAATCAAAACTATCAGACACTGTAGTATCAAATTACCTTCTGCACAGATAAACACTGTTCTGTGGAAATACAAACTCAAAAGCTTCCAAATGTTTTTTCTGCATCAGGCCTTCCAAATTAATTTGCCTTTCCAGTATTTCTTTTCCACACATACTTAATACTTCTTTTAAAACTGTGACGAGCATTTGTGTTGAAGTTTCCTATATTTCATTGCAGTGGAAAGAATTTATTTTCCTCTCTAAACAAGTAATAATTTACCTTTCAAAGCTCAGTGAAATTTCACTTCTGCATATGTCTTTTTTCTAACTGTCCATGCTACCAATTTCTGTACCAAAGGTATTTGGCATCAAGGGGATCAGAAAGGGGATCAGAATGATAACCCCCAAATTTAACATTAGGCAGTAAGTCTACTTGGCCTCACTTGCAACACAATCACTGAATGCAGTAAAAGATGGTGACGACAGCACAGCCAACTTCAAAAAATAGTGCTAAACTGCCTGTACTAACCCCAGCCTTGCACATCCTGCACCTCTCCGTTATGCCAGCAACAAAAGAGATGCCAACTGCTGGAAAACGCAGGCTTACGGGATTTCTTTGTGGACAGGTCTGGAAACTACACTGCATTGATCCCCATTTGCAGACAGGCAGCAAGGTAGAACTGGGAAGAGTTCCTCATGTGAGTGAAATCTGCTTTCACAGATTGAGCAGAAAAATACGCACATAGCCTCTGACTCTGTCTGAAAAAGGGAGAAAGAAAGTTTTAGGAACCTCTTGAATTAATGACTGACAAACTATTTTAGGCAATCAGATTGTCAGCACTGAACAGAATGCCTCCAGTACACATTAGCATCCTTGTTATCTGCTCCAGGTTCCAGCCAGTTAGCTCTCAGCATTCATTGCTCTAGTGCGCAGAAAGCCTTTGGGAAAGCTTCACAACAAACCAGCTAAGTTTGGTGAAAAGCAGGGCTAAGTTTCGTAAGGAGCCTGGCTTAGTCATACTTCTGCAACAGTGTTTCCCACATAATCTTTGTAAGGGCCTACTGTTCTAACAATATACTGAGTCCAGTACAACTCCAATAGTTTTATGGCACGTGTTTTGCAGATAGCAATACAGCTCTTCATGTCCAGTTTTACATCATGCAGCAAATGTCCGAGGCTGTCTCCTTTCCTCAGGAAACCAAACACTTGAACACAAGAAAACTGTTCTACGCATCACCGATACGTTGTCACCCAAATCATTATCATTTCCATGGGCTACACGCACAAACACTTTGCATTCAGAGTGAAGAGACCAGAGCTGAGGCATAAGCAAGGCATTAAGCCTGAGTGGAAATTACCAATGAAATACTACTTATATGGCAAGAAAATACACATAACTTGGCAACACTCAAAACCAACAATGCACTGTCTTTTTCATGGAAAGAAAAGAAACGCACAAAAATCTTCTGTTCAACAGTATTAAAGGCTGATGACAGATTCTTTATCAAAAAATGAAGCAAAAATCAACTCACCAGACTACTATCTATAACTAAAAGAAAATACGAAGAAAACAAACCAGGAAAAAAAGCCATGTATGTCATACAGAGATTAACCAGAAAAAAAAGTTGTTAAGAATCAAAAAACCACAAATATGTGAGCTGAAACCAAACTTAACCTCATGCTTTCTGCTATAACTTTTAACAAAAGAAAAAGGCAACATTAACGGAGGAGATCTCCATGAAGACACGTTCTTGACCACAGTTCTAATGTAAACTGATTTGAATCAAGCAGGCCAATTCTTTTGTGTATTACCTGAAAATAATGATGAACTTTACATGAGTTTTCTTTTTCATGAGCCCAGACTGAAAGCTAGGACTTCTTGGGCTATGCAAGAATTTTAACATGCAAGAAACAGCCATAGGTCAGCCTGAAAAGTTACCAGAATTGTCTTTAGGACAAAAGCAGCAAATAATCTGGTGCAGCATGGATTCAGTTGTGTCTGCTCATGAAAGACAGTCCTTACAGCAAGAAATACCCTGGGAGACGCAGAACCAGAAGGAAATGATTTACAGTAGCCTAAGCTATCAGCCTTGACTATCACAGTTTTTGTAACTTTGTTTTCCCCCACGCTTTGGGCTCATTGCCAATATCAGACAAAAAAAGAGTGGGTATACTGCTCAGAGTACCTACATAACTTATAATTTATAAATTATGACTTTCCAGAGAGAAATGATCAAGCACTACCTTAACCTGATCCTGCAGATTATTACTCTTTTTTCATACTGAACCTGAATTGCTACATAAATTCTGGCAAAGATGGAATAAATTAGCTCAAAATATATAAATCACACAGGGTCCTGATTTTCCCTGTTTCCTTTGGTTTCAGGTGCTGTAACTTTACTTGCCTGAGCTGAGCTACACCTGTGTAATGAGATGGATCCTCTAGTACTGGTTGTTGATAAATCGACATAGAACTACTTACATAAATGAGTTTAAATTGCTATTCTCAAGCGGAAAATGGGCATTTCTAATTGACTGAGTTCCTTATTTAATTTCCATTTTGTTTTGACATATAGAAAATTCTTAGTATATTCTGAGATGCCAAGGGGAACTAGTAGGCAAGAAAACCTACTATGGATGGTCTGAGAGAGAGTTTTCCCATAGTAGTGGTATTGTTGACTCAGCTCCTCTGTTCAATTCTACATAACTACAATCTCTGAAAGAACTTTCAGAACTTAGAACATGGACATGGAGTACGGACAGCTGATTATTTCTATCACTGTTTCACAGAATCAAAGAATGGTTAAGGTTGGAAGGGATCTCTGTAGGTCATGTGGTCCTATCCCCTCTTCAAGCAGTGTCACCTACAGCTGGTTGCCCAGAACCACGTCTGCATAGCTCCAAGGAGACTCCACAAACTCTCTTGGCAAGCCATACCAGTGCTCAGCCCCCTTCGCAGTGAAAAAGTGTTTCCTGATGTTCAGATGGATCTCCTGTTTGTGTCCACTACCTCTTGTCAGTGGGCACCACTGAAAGCACCTGGCTTCATCTTGTCTGCACCTTCCTATCAGATACTTGTCCACACTGATGAAATTCTCTCCACGCCTTCTCTTCTTCAGGCTAAACGCTTCCAGCTTTTCTCCACAGAATAGATGCTCTTGCCCCTTATTCATGTTAGTGGCCCTTTGCTGGACTGTCTCCAGTAGCTTTCTCTCTCTCTTGCACTGGGAAGCTCAGAACTGGACACAGCACTCCAAGTATGGCCTTACCAGTGCTAAGGGGAACGATTACCTCTCTTTATCTGCTGGCAACAATCCTCCTAATGCAGCCCAGGATACCAGCAGCTGCCTTTGCAGCAAGAGCACATTGCCGGTCCATATCAAACTTGGTGTCTACCAGGACCCTCTGGCTCTTTTCTGCACAGCTGCCTTTCAGCCAAGCAGATGTCAGCATGGAGCTGTTCCTCTCCAGATGCAGGACTTTGTTGAACTGCATGAGGTTCTTCTCAGCTCATTGCTCCAGCATGTCACAGTCCTTCTGGATGGCAGCATGACCCTCTGGCATATCAGTCACTCCTCCCAGTCGTGTGTCATCAGTAAACTTTGCTGAGGGTACACTAGGACCATCACCCAGATCATTAATGAAGATGTTAAACAGAACTGGACCCAGTACTGACCTGTGTGAAATAATTTATACCAACAAAGTTTTCATAAAACACAAAAGAGATCTTACAGAAGTATCGTGTAATAACAGTTAAATAGAGCACACAACTGGTATGATTGCACAGGTAGCTGCTTGTGAGCCTTGCAGTGCCTTTCAGCATTACAGATTTTGTTTGTGGTTTTCATTAAGTAGGATCTGAGACACTGAAACATGCATGAAAATCACATCTTCAGAATACATTGTGAGAGACAAGAGGAAGGAAAAGATTTAAGATGGGTTTATGTGCTCAGTATGAAAGGAAATGAAGCAGTTTTGGGATTATCTACCAGTTTTGGTAGACAGTTACTGATTCTTCCATGTTCTACTAAAATAATGCAGTAACATTCAATTTTAATTTGTACTATTCTCTTTTTGAAGCTGTTTGTTCAGCTACAGTAAGTAAACCCAAACACCACTTCTAAACACTTCTGTGGGTTTTCATAGCTACCTTTTGAGAGAAGACAAGAAATTTGGGATTCTGCTTTAAAATGCTATTTAACCCATGCCTGAACTGTTGAAATAAATCAGAATTCTTCTGAACTCTGATTTTCATAATGTAGAGAAATACAATAGCTCTAGCTGAGATAGACTGGGAGCACCAGATTAGAAGCTTCTTCCATTAGTAATGAAGATACTCTGCAGAAGGAAAAGTGACAAAATTTCAGGAATAGAAAACAAACTGTAACATCTAGCATGAAAGGAGAGGGGAAACCTAAGAATGAGACCAGAGCAACTCTGCTGACAATTTAAAAAACTAGTTGGCAGACATCAAAATGTTCTAGGACAAATGAAAAACAGTCCAAATTTTAAAGAGCTTCGTAGAGTTTTAAATAGCAGAATCCACAAATGAAAGAATTAATGGCAAAATTAACAAACAGCTGTATGGACACACAGAAGATGAAACTAGGGCAAAGAGACAAAAGTTGGTTCATGTCACATTTCAGAAAGTACATTTTATTCTTCTCTTTTTAATTCTAACACATAAATAACCATGATTGATAACTAATGCTTGGTCAAGTAGGGGAAGCATTTGATTTGAAAAAGACAGACAGGGGAATATCTATAAAAAGCTCTGTCTTCTTTCAAGAACTACAGCCTGAACTACTCCAAAATATTTTGCAGTAATCTGAATAGTGTAAAAACTGCACCTTTAAATTGACAAACTGTCAGGTCTCAAAAAGACAGAGGGAAGCTATCCAGATAAATGAGGTGTCATTTTTCCTTTGAGTGCAGTTAAAGAATGTCAGCTGCCCATCAGAAAATTATACTGTCAAGCTTGAATAGTACTCAGTTTCTACTTTCATAGAAGCTAAAAGTAATGAACGTATAAGGAAAAAGGAATACACCTTAAACATGTTAAAACAAGAAGCTATCAAAGAAAGTCCACTGGAAGTGTCAGATTTATACTGTAAATTACACATTGAAGATACTCATCTTCAGTTCCCGGCTCCCAGAAGCTTAAGATTTTGGGATTCAAACCAACAACCAATTGAAACCAAACCTAGCTGTACTGAACTTGTTAGTTAATTTAGTTTATGAATCATTTACACCACATGGATATAATTTCTAAAATGAATAAAAAGTTAGGTGTGCACACATGTAGGGCAACTCTCTATATTATATGCAACCCTAAAGAACACTGCATCAATGTGCACTAGGGATGTATTTCATTAAGCAGATGGGTCACAGAAATTCCTACAGATTCCTCCTGTATGTCAAAACCTGACTGATTTTCTCATTCTTCACACAGTGACAGCACAACAGGGTCTGAAGTATAGCTTAGAATTAAACTAGTTCCTCCTGGCATTTCCTGCTTTTAGTCATTTCTTCCTGTTTGGCTTCATGAATGTTGACTTCAGCTTTGACTCTCTTGGTTCAAACCAGAGAACTAAGGAATAAAGAAGTATTTTCTATTCTTTCTCAATATGCGGAAGGTGCATACAATTAGGAGAGACAGACAGCACTTTCAGAAAACCTTCATGTAAGGTAGACTTGATCACCCAGGCATAAAGTGTTACTGTTCAAACACAGCTTGAGAGCAACAGCTAAAAACTTGGTCTTACAGCTTTCTGCACTGACTCTTCCCTGTAGACAAAGGCAGATATTAAGTCACAGCAATTCTGTACATGTATGCCTACATTTTCATGGTTAGAAAACGACCTTCAGAAAGACACTAACCTCAGGATGAGATCCACAAGACTATCCTGAAAAGGATGGTAGACACAGAATGTGCTGTGTTATCCTCAGAACTTGAATGCTCCTACTTCTTTTAAGCAAGGTAGGTGCTAACAGCAAATTAATTAGATGATTTATGTCAGTCAGGTTGGCAGTGTACTTGTTGATAGTATTTATTCTCGTAACAGTGGCTATTGTATATACCCATAGCATACAGACATCCTGCTAATGGAAGATTATCAAGAGGTAAAAACAACTGCAGTTGCAAATTCTGTCAGCATTATTCAGCTGGAATGTGTTTTACTTTAGAGGGCTTTTTGGTATTTATTACAAAGCATATAAAAGTAATCCAATTGTACTAAAGACTCACAAACTAACTGAAGGTTTCGAATTGCATAATTGCTTTAAATCACTTTAAAAAGGATTTTCATTTTCCAGAATCCTCCTTTGAACATGAAATGTTATTCCAGCATGAACAAGGTATCTATTTATAACCAAATGTTTGTGTGTAATGGTCAAATGCAAAAAAGAGGAATTGAATGTTTATTTTAGTCTTGATTTTCATCCAATACCTTGTGTAATTTATCCTGAATTCTATCGCCCTATATGAGCCCTGCAAATATGACAACTGAAAGAAAAATCTATTTGCTAGAGCTTTTTTCCTCCACTTCTTCCAAAGTAAAGAGATTCTTGTGGTCAAATTACTTAATGAAAAGAACTCAATGTGTCAGCAATCATCCCAACAAAGAAAACATCTCCATTTACAGCATTGTTTAACTATTTCTATAGTTGGTGACCACATTAAATGGGTATTTGCATGGGAAAACGCCAGATGAATAAAACCAACCTTCAGGGGTGCCAAACATTAGCTACTTTACAGAACTAGCTAAAAGCATGCAAAAGCAATGTGCAAAATTACACATACCTACTATAACTACTGGCCTCTGAGGCAACACCCCTAGTCTATAGCTGATGTGAATTTAAGAAAGCAATGTCAATAAAATACACCAGGAGTTATTACCAGTTCATTATGTCATTATCCAAACTTATACTGAACCACAGCAATATACATGTATTATAGCTTAGCAGCTTTAGCACAGCAGGGGCATGAAAATGAGTGTCTAAAGAAATCTATGCTTTATGCTGAAGTACGTGAAAATAATGTTAGCTGGACAAAAACTGTAATAACCAGAAGCTGAACAGCCTTTTAGTAGTTAAAGATTAAAATTAACTCTCATTAAATTTTATTAAGTCAGCCACTGCAGCCATCAATTAAAGGAAGGCATCCGGGATTTGCAACAGTGAATCAGAACATTGATTCTCCTGGTTGCCAACAGCCCTTCAAACTGGAGGCCTCGGAGAAAGCAGAGACAATGTTTTAATGAACAGGAGTTGGCTCAAAGTTCTTGGACTAAGTTCTAAAACATGAGGCTTCCAGCCTCCATGATCCTTCCTGATCATCTATTTTAACTACAGATAACTTCACTACCCTTATTTTAAAAACTTGTATTTAAAAACCTCTCTTTAAAACCCCAGTATAAAACCTGGCTGAGTAATAGCTTGTCATGCAGAATTCCACTAGCTAAATACAGATGCCACAAAGAAACATGCATATTATAAACAGGATGAATTACCTTTAAGTTTGCAAACTTATTGGCACCCCCAGAGTTTTACTGTCAGTTATGTTATTCCAGGCCACCACTTTTGTATTTTCTCTGCAAAATAACAGGATACTTTGTATACAAGCTATTAAAATCATAATTTTCTTCACCTTATGTTTGTGTTTTGGTATGTATTTTTATATAGACTGAATGCAACCAAATAGTAGGTCAGCTCAAGAAAACATATAAGCAGCTCTTACATTTATAAATTCAAATAGCCATAGATAACCCAGAATTGGTCCACAGTCCAGGAAATACCAGATGAAAAATGTTCCTACAAACATATGGGGGGTAAGGAAAAGAAACTGCTAGAGGGAGTGAGTTCCACAGCTGGAGTATCTCAAATAACCATCCTCCATGCAACTAACCCTTCCCTCTCCGCGTTTACACCCCACTGCTCCCATTCACATGCCTGCACCGAAAGTACCCCAGCTGTCTTGAAAATATTAAGCTAAACCATCTGATAAAAGTCAGATGTTCCTTGGTGGAGTAGTTAGTGTGGCTTTTTTTAAAAAAAAACCAAGTTAATTTAAAGTTAATTTTAGACTTGTTCATGTTTACTTTATAGGCAAGAAAACTTAGCTATTTCCTCCATGCTTAACATTTCCCATCACACCACAGCCCCAACCTGTTCCCCTCACTTGGACTCTCTCTCGGTCACAGTTCTCTACCTCATCCAAGTATGGGACATTCTCCCACTTGAATGCAGTTCTCTGCCTTCTACAAGTCCATAGGAGTAGACAGGACACATCTGAGAGTGCTGGAAGAGGTGGCTGGCATCAGGAGGCTGTTCTTTATTGTCTTCCAAAGGCTGTGAAGCCTGGGGAAGTTCCCTAATGACTTCAGAAAGTGAACTACATGCAGGTCACTTCCACTCCTGGGAAAATCACAGATCAAGGCCTCCTGAAAGCCCTTCAACGCAATACCTCTATGATTTCCATCTAACTTTGCACCATCCTTCAGAAGCAGGTATCACCTCCCCACACAAGCTCTAAAACTGGAAAAAATTCTCTCTCCTTTTTCTTACCTGCAACATTTTAGGAACATTTGTTCCCGCAGATCAATCCCTAATCATTCCAAAATGATGCCTCTTTAACTGGAGTCATGCCAAGGCCTTCTGACATGCTATTGTTTAGGGATGAACAAAATTACAGAAATCCAAAGAAAGAAAAGTAAATTACAGAAATCCAAAGAAAGAAAAGACTAAGAAACACATCAGAAGTTGGACATCAAAGCAATGCTGGAGATAAAGGAAAGTTAAGTTTTGAGTTTTCTGGTCCATGGTGCAGATGAGTTTACCATTGCATTGTCTACCTTAAATATGCCTTTTCCTCTTAATTACCTTCACGTAACAGAGGTGATTCCCCTTTGTCTCTTGCATCCATGACTGGACAACTGCATTTCTCTTGAATATAACTTAGAATTGTATTGCCATAATTGAAGGTGTTTGGGCTACAACACAGTTGCACAGGTAACAGTTCAAAATACAGTAACTTACTCTTATCTTCATACATTCAAAAATACATTCCTTCCATAAACCTTCAAATCCTAAGTATAACATTAAATGAAATGTTAGAACACTAAATGCAGCAAAAGCAACCAAATACTAATAAAAATGTTAAAAATTATAACAATGACATATTAGAATGAAGGGCACAATAAGTACACTGGCATGTTATTTTAAATTGACACAACGCTCAGAAAAAGCCACTAACAATTAAAAATATGCATGAAATACTTTGGGTGTGTTGGAACAGCAATGACCTGGGTTGGAAAACTAGCACTGGGAGAAGGGAAAGCAAGAAAAATGGGAGCTATAACAACACACTAATAGAAAGTTAAATAAAATTACTTAGGACTGACAGAAATATAAGAATTTTAATGTGAATTAATGTTTTTGATGAATTAAAGCGCACAAAAATATTAAAACAGTTTCTGAAATTAAACTTTGGTTTTGTCATATTAAGGGAACACAGCTAAGAAGCACAAATGCCTTTTTTTCTGTATGATGTATCTATTTCCAATTCTTTCACAACTAGCAAGTGGTTTATCCAAATGTCATGATCAACTGCATAACGCAATTATTGACATTACTTTAGTTCTCACATATGGAAGTTTTTTCTGACTCCAGCACTCATTTAATTGTACCCTGATTCTGAAGGCAGTCAAAACAGAGATTTCTTTTCTAAGCTTCAAGAAATGTAACTCAATCTTCACCAATACATAAATACCATACTGGGTACTGGTGCTGATGAATGGTTTCCAAACTCAAAAAGACACCCATTGAAAATAAAGGTGGGTAATTAAAAAAAACCCAAACAAACAGTATTAGCAGTAATATGATCAGCAATACATTATTTCTGTACTTCCTGTGAACTAACGAAACTGTAAGTGGCAGAGAAGTGTTTAGGCACAGCAGATCCAAAAGGCTGAAAGCACCAGTGTGTTTTGTACGGTAGTGGGCACACGTGACACACTTGGGCTACCACTGCATTGTTACACTT
This sequence comes from Coracopsis vasa, assembly GCA_026283785.1. Taxonomy (NCBI): domain Eukaryota; kingdom Metazoa; phylum Chordata; class Aves; order Psittaciformes; family Psittacidae; genus Coracopsis; species Coracopsis vasa. The sequence continues at coordinate 34,370 of JANHGB010011880.1, read as the reverse complement.
TGGTACTTACATACCCCATGACCCCTCTCACTTCCATGTCTGCTCTACTCAGCAACTACCAGCTGTACCCCTTTGGGAAAGTACAAAGAGCTCAGCCCAGGTATTTCTTTTTCTAGCTCTGCATTGCATATCCATTTTCCATTCTGCTGCAGGCACGTCTACCATAGCGAGCTAGAGAAGATTTCTGCCATTGCTCAAGTCCAAGATAAAACAGTTCAAGAGCTTTTCATCAGGTCACAACTACAATATGGTATTACAGCTTCTATTAGCCAAAGCTCACTCAACCTCGCAAAAGGTCAATTTAACACCCCCAAAAAATTAGTTATTTGAAGCTAATGCAGATGTTTTTTAAAAAGAAGCCCCTTAAAACTTTTCAAATACCCACAGCAATGAAGTCTAAAAATGATGTTTCATGTGTTTGAAAGTCAGTGCATGAAAACCTGTTGCCCTCAGCATCATGGAGATCTTGCCATCTTAGGGGCAGCCTGAATAAGTGTATCCTGAATAAGTGCTCTTCTAATTCATAAAGCTCAAGGCAAATCTTTCACTCAAGGAAGAATAACCAATCTATCACAAGGAATGCAACGTTAAAGCTGATGAAGCAATATAGGCACATTTCAATTCACATAACAGGTTCACATTTCTCAGTCATATTGGAACATGTCTTTGTTTTTTTTGTGGATTTTGTTTTTCTTTAATAAAAGATTAGCACTAAAATTAGTTATCATATTCAATATTAGTAAAACTGTAACATTTAGCAAACTTGTTTCAAGGACTCCATCAGAGCTGATGCTGTGAAAACTTATGAAAGATCAGCAACAATCAAATAAAATATAGTTTGAAGGGGAAAAAGCATAGAATTAGTCAATAATTTAATTCCTAGAATCACTGATTACTTAATTAACAAGAATACTCAAATAATACCACTCACTTTCCATAAAATGAACACTTCTGCTAGCATCTTAAACAAAACAAAACAAAACCCAAACTATGCAAAGAATTCAAACATGGAAGTAAAATAATTTCAAATTATAAGTTAGGAAATACACCACTTGACACATAAAAAGTTTAAAAACTGTTCTGTTTTCATGCAGAAATTACCAGAGTGATTTATTATAAAACTACCATAAACACTCTTCCTTACCCATAAGACGTATCGGGGGAATTTCGAGAATACAGCCATTTTCTTAAATTCACTTTGAGGAGAAGAATGTAAACCAGAACACTTCAGTAATCATTTTATTTCTGAGTAAATAAAAGCTACAAGCAAAGAGAAAATTAGTTTGGTTCTAGTTTTACTGTTTGTATGTAATCTTAATATTACAAACTCAGGAAACCGAATTTCTTTTAATGATAGTTGTAATAAGCTGAAACATGCTAAGGACAAGCTACTGAACTGAAACTCTGATAGCCAGGTAGTTTCAGTGCAAGTCTGAGCATGGAAAGTTCTGAGGTTTTCTTCATTTTATTAAAGAGACAGGTAAGTAATGTTTTTGATAGCAGACACACAGGCAGGTACCTGTATGACATCTAGATCTTCCCTTAAAAAAAAGAAAAAAAATTATTAATAAAATCACAGGAACTTGGACTGAGATTGTCCATCAGAAGTTTGTTACAACAGGCAAATGCTCCCAGGCAAAAACACTGAAAGTAGTACTTGTCCTAGGAAGACAGCTATTTGAAAAGACATTTCTGCTTATTATCATTGCCCTTTCAATGGACAAATCCACCAGGTAGCTGAAAGTCAAGCAATAATCAGAAACAGAAAACATCAGTCTAAGATTTATGGCATCTCTATGAATGAGGTATTTTATATGTGTCTTTGTGAGAACAATCAAGAGATTGGTTTAGCAGAGTAATACTAACATCTCTAACTTTTTATATTAAGATCAAGCCAAAGGAAAATCAGGGGACAATGTACCTACCAGGAGCCTCCCTTGTAGATTACTACCCCTTCCTAAATATGGCAGTACTTAAACCTCTTAAAATAGGCGTGAGGAAGCAGATAATTAACACGGTAAAGGCAAAAATAAAGATACATGGTACACACAGATGACTAACACACAGAGGAGCTCAGTTCAGTTTGGTCATCTGTTTCCTGTTACTTTTTTCCAGTATTACTGGCTACAAGGGTAATACAAAGGCAGACTGGCAAGACCATGGAAAATTATGACTGTGTTAGGACAACATTTTGTTTACCATACAGCTGGTGCAGTGGGGCCAGACACGTAAAACACAAACAGTATTTAGGTCTGCATCTGGGACATCAAGCTAGCTCCTTGCATAACAAGCTACTAGAAAAACAACAACAGTTGTTCACTTACCATGACCACGATGTCCAGTCACCTTGTTCAGGGAATTCCAGGCTCTATGAATTCCATATCATTTATGTATATGGAAACATTTATCAAATTAACATACTTAAAAATTACTATAAGTGAGCTCACATTTCTAGAGAGAAATACATGGCACAGAGTGGCAATTTAATCTGTGGTCACTTAGCTGTTATCAGCTGCTGAAAATACTTTCTCCTTTTTATGCTTTTTTCATCTCCTTTTCTTTAGTTTTCGACAAACATCAGTTCACCTCACTTATAGTTCGGGCTTTACTATTCATAGTAAGGTAACTCTACCCTTAGACAAGAGGAAGATTCTATTCTCCTGAGAAGAAACCTGAGCAAACTGATGCCACGAGTGACAAGGTCACAAAGCAGTTTTACAAATGGGATGCAGTCTCACTATCCTGTAAGGTATCAAGATGATGGATATTATGAGATGCCATCAAAATATGTCTGGAGCACAGCACTGTGAAAATACTCACTGTAAACAGTATCAAAGCTTGCATCAGATGTCTCACCTTGATGGGTTCTTTCTTCAGCACAAAATGATAATGAAGAGACATTTTCTCATTCCAGATACTATATCTGGAGTATAGTAATCTATATCTGGAGTATAGTATCTGTATAGTATCTATATAGTATCTGGAGTGAGAAAATCCAGTGTAGTATCTGGAGTTCTAAAGAGAGCAATTTAACATGAATAATGCTCAGACTTGACACACTGCTACCTTAAAAACTGAAATCTTTGGGCAAGTATGATAGAAAATCTCAGAGGCAACTCGTATTGCCATGTCTCTTATATTTGCTATATATTTTTCCAACCTCCAGTTATTCCTGTAACTATAGAAAGGCTGCAGAAATAGTACTCCATCATTATCTACCGAAGAAATCAGGCTAAAGGTATTAATTCGTACCTACCTGCTAACATTTGTGCTTCCAGGTAAGTTGCAGTTTCCTTCAGGCTTCACATTAAAACACACCCAAGTATTTAGATCTTTTAGAGATGTAAGTTTCATGAAGAATAAATTATTTCAGGAACCTTTTCCCTTCTTCCAATACCTGCTGTTTGTAATTCTGCTTGCCACATGCACTGAAGGTATGGTCACAATGACCAAAGTTCAGATATATTTAAATTAAACCATGGCAGAATTCATAAATGTATCAAATCCATAAACATGCAGTAAAATCTCATTAGGAGCCATTTTCTACTGTGCTAGTGTCAACAGATGATTTTAAATCAGGGTAGAACACTGCCTACTAACCAGAGAACAGAACATTTATTTTCACTGTACAGTACCATGACTGTGTTTGATCTTTTCAAACTGTTGCACAACTGCAATTTTGTTCAAATTTTAAACTGAATATAAAGTCAATGAAGGTGATGTACACAGACACATGAACTGTCCTTAAAAATTTCTTCTGACAGTAAGGTTCTTAAGAATGGGAAACGATACACTTCAGTTGGCAGAGGCGGCAGTGAAGTATCCATTCACTGACATCCTCACTAGCTCCCATTAGATCAATAGATAACTATGGGTTTGCTTTCTTTAATTAAACACACTTTCCAATGCTTTGTTACAGAATCCATGTGTAATATTTAAAGATAATTTTTAAGTCTTTTTTAAAAGATTGGTAAGTCAGAATACAATAAGCAGAACAATGCCCAAAGTATTCCGATGAACTTTTATTAAAAATAATCTTCCTGTAGAAGTATGGAATTCTTTAGCAAAGTCAGGCCACCACCTGTTGCACAGCCTTCTTCACTGACACCATAAATTTGATCTATTTTGTTTCTCTAGTGATCTGCATTATTGGCTGATAACTGCTCTGCTTATGAACACAAATGCAGTTTTGATCACGGATGCAATTTTGAAGCAGCCAAGACAGCTTTACTAAAAAGGAAATCACCTTCTCTTCAACGAGACCAACTGTTTTTTAAACCTTTACAGATGGATATTATTCCACGCCAGTCATTAGATCCAGAAGCTTCTCAGGAAGAGAACCAAAAGTTGCTTAATGACACGTTACAATGGTGATTTGTGATGCTCTGCATGCAGTTCACTTTTTAAGACTTTCTGTGCTGCTTCCTTTTTCAAATGCAATGGGTCCAACGTCTGGTTCCCAGCTATGCTTGTATCTGCTGGATGTCATTATGCACTGAAGATTTATGTTCAACTTCAAATAAAATGCAAGTTTCACACTCTAAATAGGGATGCCCACAAGCATATTGTTCTTTGGAGAGCAACTCTCTGGCTCCATAGATATAACTTGGACAGAGTAGTTCTGTTCTTCCGCAGCCCAAGCCCGATCCAAATCCACAAGCCCCATACACTGCTTTCCTGAAAACAGAGCAAAGGAGAGCATGCAAAACAAAAATGTAGAAACTATCAGAAACATGCACTTCAATATTCATTGTTAGGAAAACACATCAGTAAGTCATCTAAAAAATAAGTTCCAAGTTTACTTTAAAAACTATCTTCATCTGGTTTACTTCAAATAGACAATCATTAATAGTTCTAAATCACATCTGTGACTTGTAACCCTCATTTAGCGTTTCTTGAAAAAAATTATTAACTTTATATATGGAGAAATCTTACAGGCACAATTATTTTTAAGTGTTCCCAAAGCTTACAGAAAAATCCATGCATTAATGTAAAAGCCACAGAAGAAAAAATATGCCTGGTTTACAGCTTAGCTCTCCGAATTGCCAAACTTCTACTCCCTTTATATCCATAACCGTTTTCCTCTTGCACTTTCATCTAAAATCTGAAAATCTCTGGCTATTGAGGATCAACAAAAGACTAAAATACCAAACAGTGATTCAGTGTAATTGAGACATATGAATGTAACCGCTGATAAACAAAAATACTAAATTACTGACAAAAAACTAAACTTGTCTCAGATATACCTGCAGAAAAAATAGAAAAGATAAATTCCAGGGCTTTTTCTGCTTAAAAGTTTGTATAATGATACAGGCATGCCAAGATGACGAGGGCATTTGTCTTTATTAATTTAATCCTTATAATTATTATGTTCTGAAATACAGAATTGATTTGTCAGATTGTATTTTCCTCAGTTTGAAACTCTCTTGCAAGAAAGATTTAGCACTTCCATGAAATGTTTTATCACGAACAGTCATACAGTCTCAAGTCACAAACAAGGCACAGTCCTCCTTCAGTCTCAAAAGCCTATGATCCTACCTCTTCTCTTGTTCCTGACAGAACTGTACAGTTAAATATATTTGGGGTCTGAGATGAAGGGGGACAGGAGTACCCATTCTGTTCACCATCAGGATACAAATCTGTCATTCCAAACTACCCTCTGGAACTGCCTACCTCTCTTCCCTGAATACATACAAAGTGTGAATGCCGGTACCATGACAAGCCCTAACATGCATCTGTGGTGCCTGCAGAAGTTTTGAGCAGGTGGCACAAATATGCTGCTCAGCATCCTTGTATTTCAGAACAGCTGGTGTACATCACACTCTACAGTATTCAGTCCAATCTATTCAGTCTTTACACAGTGAGCCAATGACCCAAAGTATTTTCTCCTTCTCAGCTGAATTCCTTAGTTACAAAAGAAGTTCCCTAGTTTGACCTCACCAACATTAACATTTGGTCTGTTTGGGTTCTGTTGGTGGCTTGGAATTTGAGAGGGGTAGTAACTGGGCAGGAGACACATGAGAGATACAATAATAAGATTAGGCCTGAAAAAGAACTTTTCAACTGTATGGATTTATATGTTTATTATATCTCTGTAATATATATGTATATATAATGTATATACCAGTTTATTATATCTCAGTAAATTACTTCTTGTGGCACTATTCTCCTAAATTTGTGGCTCCACAGAAAATCACCTTCTGCATTTGGCTGAATAAAGTAGCATGTCCTGCAGTCACTGGCAGGAGCATGTATCACTATTATCCAAAATGTACACACTAAGGTGCAGTTGGGATTGCCACAACTGGGGCCTGGCTCCCTGTGTGCTCTCAGGAAGTCTGTGTGAAGTACATGGAGCAGTTCTGTGATCAGACAGAATAAATCACATGGGCTGTAGTGATGTTCACAAAACCATTCAGTATGCTTGCAGTCAAATCCCACTGCTGCATATAGTGGATAAAGCACACATGTCCAGTGAAAACGGGAAAGAGAACTTTGTTCACTTAAGAGAGAATTGCCATGTGTAGCAGAACTGGGCACAACTGCATATTTTTACATTCAGAGATACTACAGAAATTGGTGATAACTTCTTTGACAAATGTGTTGTTTCAGCCATAACAGACACAGACAGAATGCTATACTTGAACACTTTAGGCGCTTACATGTAATAAAACAAAATGATTTGTCACTTCACTGGAGCTGCATATATTCAGTGGTAAGTGCTAAAATACAGTTTACAATACAATCCTGAAATAGTCAAAAATTTTGCCGTTTGCAATAGAATAGAAAAAGTCTGCGCCTGTTCAGGAATATTTTCATTACACGAAGCCTACACAGTTTTCTCAATACCTGATCATGCACTGCACAAAACACAAAAAATATTCAACTATGTGCAAGTATCCCAACAATATTCCCATAAAACCAATTTCAAAGCTGAAACAGAACACTGAAGCGGGAATGATCTTCACTGAAACAGATTTGTGTTATATGGAACTTAAAAGAAAAAAATATCATTTCTTTAAAACAGAAAAAGCAATGATATAGGGAAATGGACACAAATAAGATTATAAGATTTCTGTTTGGTTTTTGTTCAGGGCAAAGCACATAAAAATTACATTTGTGGGGCAAAAATTGACATTTGAGACAGAGAACAGATAAAATTTACAATCTTTCAAATACATGTTGGGTCCTTTTCCAGTATTCAGCAGGAGACAATGTAGGGTTCTACACTGGTAAATGAACACTAATTTTTTTCAAATACTGTGATGATAGCAAAAGTACCAATAAATTCATTATAAAAAAAAAAATCTGTACTTTTATCTATATCTCAGAATCTATATTATTTTATTTTTATGCATTGACCGTAAGAAAAACTTTGAAATCTTCAAAGGAAGATTTTAAAACACTATGATTACTTGCTACTCCTGCTTTAATATATTTTTTCAGTGTTTCATGTAAGCCAAGAATGCAGTTGTATCCCGAGAGTTCCCTTCTGTCTTTTCTGACCTGGAAGCTAGTTTATAGCTTCCATCAGAACATTAATACCAGACAGGAGCACATTATACCCTTTTGTAAGTCAAAGAATACTAGAATATTCTGCATAATGAAGAAATGATTTTGATTAATCCAAATATTTCAAGTGTTACGTATTTTGCTGTCCTTCTGACCAAAGCTAACCCAACCTCTGCAATTCAGCCTTATTGTTTCTATTAGATGTTTGCCCTTGTAGGAGAGTTATCACCAGTGACTACAAGCAGGACAAAGGGATCTGTGCTTTTAATGTAAGATACGTTGGCAATAGCAAGACTTCAGTGAACTTTACAAACACCTCATTCTTGCCAGAGAATGGTGGGAGAAGGCAGTGGGAGGGAGGAGGGAAAGTGAAACAATTAAAAAATCAGTAAAAGGCAAATCGTCCATTTCAGAATTGATCATTCTGAAAGAAGAAAAGAGTTTCTATACCATTCTATTCCACAGCATAGAACAGCAAGATGTGAAACATGAAGAAACTCAGATTTTTCAAGTGTTGTGTGAAGACAGCAACTTAATGTCCTGTTCATAAAAGTACTACTTCTTCCTTTGTGTATTAAGGTAAAATCGCTACAGAGCTATTTACACAACGGCAGAAATTCATACCAATTAGCTTGCGCTCAGGTGGAAGCTGAACAGCTGTCTGATCTGCAAATCTGCAAAGGGTCATGTGCTCCTAGAAAAAAGAATGAAAAAGTAAATAAATTTGTTCCAGTCACATTTCCCTCTTCCAAATAAAGAAAGAAAAACATAATTAAATGGTTCAAAGATTCAAATCATGTTGAAGACTATTTTTATAGGAAAATTATCGGTGTACAACTCCCGGATTTGACACTGCTTTGGCTTGTTAGTGTATGTGTAAATCAAGAGTTTGTAACCACGACCACGTGGATACTAATGAGTATCTGATTCTTGCTAAATTTTCTCTAATTCTCTGCAGCAGTCGAATTAGATGCAATGTAGACAGGATAGCATTCTTCAAAGACATTCTGCAGAATAATTTTGCCTTCAATTACTGATGAGCAACAATCTTCTTCCAGCATGTGGCAGCACCTCTGTATCAGTAACAGCTAAGACAAAATACTTAAATAGGTGATTTGATCTACTGCACATGTCACCCAAGCAGTGATTTTTAATTCCCAGAAGAATCAATCGCCTTGTGGGTCAAAATTCCTTGGCCCTGCCAAATACATCCATTCAGGATCAACCTAAAAGATCCTGAAGGAAAAACTGATCCTTGAAGGCAGAAAATACCTGGCTGTGAACAATAAATTTTCTTACATCAAAATGAGCACAATTCACTTTCAAACTATCCCTGTTCTAGTTAAACTAGAGCCTAAGTTATGACTACATCATTTCCCCATGACAAAGTAATTAAATTGCCACATTCCCTGTTGCAGAAAGAAGAAAGTACTTCTAAAATAACAAAGATAATTAAAACCTGCCCAAACTTTGTGTGTGCATAAACAGTTAACTTGCTTACTAGAACACCCACACCTTCAATTCCTGTTGAGTTTTCAAAGCTGTATGTGCAAAGTTATTCAGCTTTACTTTCCAATTCTCCTATAGGGAGAGTGTCTGACAAATAAAAGTCTCAAAACGTATCATGGTAGAAATCTACAGCTATCATAACCTTATTCCTTGCAGATATAAACTAATGAATTACAGTAAAAAGTTCTCATCAAAAAAGTTTTGGAATTGCCAGACTTCTGGATGTCTTTTTAGATCTCAGTAAAATGAAAGATAAGAGAAATGAATCTCAAATGGGAACTGGAGGGAGGTGACACAGACAATGTCTGGCTAACACATGGCAGCTTTGGCTACTAGCCAGTAACCTTTAACAATTTATTAATATGAAACATAAAAATGCATATAGCTAGCTGTATAACAAAAGTTATTTATAACTAGGATTATTTAAGGCACCAACCAGCCTAGGCCATTTGTACAGAATCTTATATTACTAAGAGCAGTAATATTTTTTAACCTTGTCCTTGGCCCCTGTGCCCTTCTGCAACACAAATAATAAAATGCTGAAACTTCTATAGTGTTGACAAACCCTGTGATTTAAACTTCCATGAATTAGCAGATTAAGAAAAGAATTCACCGAGCTTTAATGAGGTTATACACACCATCCTAATCTAGGCATCTTGACTTTGTAATTGCCACCATTTCCCTCTGTCCTGTCAACAGGTCTGCTTTTAATGTGTTTTAATAAAAGTAAATAAACTTTTTTCTGAAGTGAAACCTGAGTTCTTCATGATTATGTGTTAGAAACATATAAATGTGCTGAAAGAAAAAGGGAAAAAATAATGACAGGTCCAAATTCACTGTGCCACTTTTATAATCTCCATCTATGAACATCTATTTCCATGTGTAAACTGTACACAAAGCAGACTGTCATGAAGATAAGATTAGCATATCACCAGATAACTGAACTTCCTTATATAAGATGGCTGGAAATTTTCTGTATTTTTAAAATGCCCTCTTACTTGAGGATTAAAAAGGATAATTTATTACAAAGAGCATCTTTCTTACGGCTCACTGTCCCAAAGAAATTTGAATATTAGAAATAACATGTGTCTCACACTTCTGTTACAAATTACTATTCTGCATCTCTGAATTTTATTTCTGTATTGCAAACACCAAGACCTTGTTTAGGATTTGACATACAAACCTAGTGAAGTTTCTCTATAGCCCCACTATTCCCAAATGTCAGTGTTTTCTTTCCATGCCACATTGAGCGCATTTAACCTTCAAATTTTTGGTTGCTCTTCACTAACTAGTTTAAATGCACCAGACAAAGCTTAACAGATCAGTACCAGTGGTCTGCTGTTCACCACTCTGCTCTTGTCCTTTTTCACTCCCCTGTTACCTGTTATCTTCACTCTGTCAGATCTGCATGTCTCACTGATTCTTCCTCCCATTTTTCTCTCCAACCATCTCCACATAGACCCTGGCTCCCCAAGGTCAAAACATATTAGAATATTTTTGAAACAATTTTGAGTAATATTTTTAAAACAATACCGTAATAAAATTCTTGCTGATAAGTATAAACTCTTTCTACTCACTCTGTCCAATCTTCCAGACATAAATTAGAGGGAGAAATCTTAACGTTTACCAGAAAGCTGAATCTATAAAAGCAGGAATTTTACCTAAAAAATTATCAGACATTTCCACAGTAGAATCAGTTGTATTTAAGACCTGAAAAAGTTGGTATCCTGTAATTAACTGATACACGTTGAAGTATCTTAGGAATGGCTTGCACATACCTCATGATAAAAAATTTCTTTTGTGGAGAACCTACTTAATTTTATTGAAGAAAAAAGCTTTAAAAAATGTATGGGAGAGAGAATGCAACAGAATGATATCTGCACTGCTAATGAACATTTCATATAACACATGCTCCTCCTTGCAATTACAATATAACCACTTATATTTTATTTGACAAGAGATCCAGTGAAATGCAGAAACTGTGCATAACCTTCTCCCCACCACCACCTTTTACATACCTTATAGGACAAAATTTCTTTGAACTGATGACTGAAAAAAAAAAAAATAGACCAATTTAATTAATACCTAAAAAAGCAGAGGTGTAAACCAGAAGCAATCATTACATACTTGAACATATTTCAAACAAAACAGCAATACCTGTATCCTACAGAAAGGCATAAAAAAAACCCAGAAACCATTACAGTTACAGTCACTAGAAAAGAAGCAGCACACTTGGTGTTGTCTCCAGCTTCTCCCTCCCCACCCATTGTATTATTCAGGAAAAAAATCTCTCTTTAAATCATAAATGCTAATACAGATTTACTGGTGTTTCCACATTGTCACATAAATACATGTATGCAACCTCAAGACATGCACATATTTTGTTCGTATCACAAAAGGTACCTCTGCAAGAGAACTGAGTATAGAACACAGGCAATATGGGGACATGAGCAGGCTATCAGGTTTTATGATCATATCAAATAAGGAAAGAAGAAAAAGTAAACCTTAAATCTAGCTCAAGTGAAGGCTGATAGTTTTCTACATAGGCTTACAATATCAGATTTCGAACTCAGGAAACAAACCCAGAATTTACGTTCTCACAGCATCTACAGCAATGAAAATTTTCTAACATAGTGAGCATTTCCAGTCTTCATGATCGAAAAACATAACTGGTCAAAAGCTAAACAGTAGCAAGCTTAACATTTTATTGCCTTTTCTTTAACAATATATGCTTATTTTACTGTGTTATAAGAGAAAATAAAAAAGGGCACACAAAGAGATAAAAGAACTAAACTGACTAAGAAAACAGTTAAATGCAAAGTTTATCAAACTGACAAAATCATTATATTTGCTCTCTGTGCACCTCTGTGACAGCACACTTAGATAAAATATGCAAAATATTTAACATGGGTGCATAAGATATTTTTTTTTCCCTTTGTTGATTCCTTTTAAGATAGCATGTCTCAGTTTCTTGTTCTGAGGAAACCACAAACCTCTTACCCCATCTAGTTCCACCTCAGACAGCTGCTAGTGTCTTATCTTCTGCCACTTTATGTTTATAATTTAATTTTTCTTTATATCAAAGGCATATAAATTCTCAAGCCTAAGATACATAAGTATCCTTAACATGGCAGATTTCAAGATAACACGTCCACTGAAAAAGTATTAAAACTATGAACTGAAATACAGAAGAGCTTGTCTACTTGGGAATAAATCAGTAGAGTTTCACAAGTAGTAAACTGTGGTATAAAGCAGATCCATTCCTTTAAGCTTATTGCTAACATCTTTCTCCAACATTAAAATGCCAATTCCGCTTCTTATAGTAATTTTCATGAGTTTTATATTAACTTTGTTATTTTAAGGTAAAAGGTCTGAATATTACATAGATTCGCACATATTCCATTTATTACGTTGGTAGTAAAAAGTCTTCTGAACTATGAATAGATAAATCCAGAAAAAATAACCCAGGAATTACCAATCTGTGTCCCTTTAAGGATAGGTTTGCAAAGAGAAAAAGGAGGGAACAGCTGCGTTATCATTTATCTTTGCCTATATACTTGCAATGATCTTCAGTTGATTAATTCTATACTCTTTTAGTATTTTCTTCCTTCATTTAACTTGATATTTTAAAGCTTATCTTGTTAGCTCTAGCTTACCTTCGTGGGTACTGAAACTTCACTGTGTTTTGAATGAAGCCGTAACAACACGGGGAGATGACAAAGGCTGCCTGTGCCTTGATACAGTGCTCGATCACCATGTCTGTTGCCACACCACATGCATGCAGAGCCACCTACAATGTTGAAAACAAAAAACAAAGAAAAAAGCAAATTCTTTACAGTAATATTCTAAATACAATCCTACCACAGTAGTTTTTTTGTTGATTGAGTTACTTAAATATATGAGGAAGTTTTTGCAATGAAAGCTGTTATGACAAACGCCCACTCTGCAATTCCTCAGTTTTTCATTTCTCTCCTTTGTATCTATGCTGAGGTGTACTTATGGCCTATTCCATTAACAAGGGAACCATCAACACTGACCAAGGATCAACTCACCAAAAGCACTGAAAAGGTAGGTGTAATGCATTGTGATATCAACTAAATAAAAAACAAAGCTCCAGAAAAGTATTAAAAGAAAAACTACTGTCATGATGAGTCAGAAGTTTTTGTTAAGCAAAAACTACTAAGAAATATAAAGAACTCTCTCAAAACTGGATTTCTACTTAGCAGCAAAAGAAGTAAAGATACACCTGAAGGTCACATTTAAAGGACAACATTTCCACATAAATTTTGATTATCTAAATGTAAGGTATTGAGTAAAAATTTTAGAAACTAAACATTGCCCAGGATGAAGCATCAAATACAACTTGCCCTCCTTTTCTTTTTCTTTCTTATACTTTTATTTCTTTTTCTTAGTGATGGGCTCTCAAACTAAAACTCGAATGCCATTCAGTCACAACAACTGAATACCTGTAAACATTGATGCATGTTTGGGCAACGCACAGGTTGCACCCAAATTCTTCTTGCCCTCCTACAAAAAGGCAAGTTCTCGCTGCACTCAGTGTATTGCAAGAAAAGGCTAGCAGTAGTCTCCTGTAATACCTGTGATACCAAATGGACCAGGTGAAATGGAAGCATTATTTTCTCTGCCTTTTTCAATGTACTCAGTAGCTCAAAGAGTAGGCCTGGCACATACACATTGCTCTCTGTTTTCATTAAACGAGGGACATTTTTGAGGCACGTTTTTATCTTTATGCACTGGTGCGGATTTGTAAATCTGCATTGTTTTCTTTGTTCACTGTAAATTTAGGGAAAATGTTTAAAGCTGCAAAGCTCAGATTTCAGGATTCAAAGTTGTTTTTCCAGGTACAGCAATTGGAAGATAAAAACTTTGCTCTAAGATATAGATCAAAACAAAGACTTTTTTGTTTGCAGACTGCTTGATGTAAGCTCAGCTGAGCAGACCATTAATCATCAACTGAACTATAACTGCATACAGATGGTAACAAATATTCTTGTCTTAAGCAGAACATTAAAACATTAATAAGAAAATAATTTCACAACAAAAGTTCTCTGTACATATGAATTTAACAACAAAAATAAAACTAGTTTAATGTCAGAAATAGATTCTTAGTATCACAGCTATTAAATTATAATAGAATATAATTACCGTACTTGGTCATCTATCGAAGCAGAAAACACAGACCTCTGTTTTGCTTTACTTGCACGTTTGGAAAAGAGACCTTAAACCAGCAGCAGATAAAACCAGTAGCTTTGCTGAGCCTCTATGAACTTTTACACCAACTGACTACTTCTTTGGGTTTCTCAGAATCAATTTAGATAGGTGAGAAATCACAAATAAAATCCAAGACAAAGCTTTCTTGGGATATTCTATAAATTGAACTCGCCATCTGAAACAAAATAAAGTGAGGCCTAATGCAGATAATGCATTTGGTTCACAAATCCATGTATCCGTAGACACACGGAAACAAAGTGGGCCCTGAAGAGAGCCCCAGAGCTAATGGCTAATGCAGTGTGGGACCATTGCCCTGTCTTACACCTCTGGAGCTGCAACTCCCCAGAACAGCCCAGTGCACCCAGAGAACTGAAGGCAAAAGAATGTTTCATGAAACCTCAGGTTTACTTTAGTGATCTTAAAAAGGAAAGAACTCAACACGTTCAAAAAATATGTCCCCCTCACCAAACCTTAAACTTTTCAACTTGTTCTCACAAATTAGCTGTGATCCTGTGAGTGCTATGGAAGTACTAAAACCGAGTAAGATCTCACAGACTCCTTTGGGTGTCAGCATGTAAATGAGCACTGCATGCAAATATTTGCCAGCTTTCACTTATAGACTAAAATCCTTTATTGTGGTTGATGTCTGTACTACAACATGTAACAGTGCAATGTACCAGTTCGTTTGGCACTCCAACAGGTTGTTTCAGAACCTTGATCTTCATTACCCTAACAATTCATAAGGGCAGAAACGTTCTCTGGAGCAAAAAGGAAGTGGTCGACACTTTTAAAATTTACTTTTGAACTCCTGACAGACAACAAATAAGAAAACAGTCAAGTAATGCAGAGTTGATGTCTAAGTAACAAGATACAAACATTACTTCTTTTTTCACTCATATAATATGGAAGCAGTGCTAACTTGAAACAGGTAAAAAATATAAAACTAACTTAATACACATTAATATAACAAGGGTACATCTCCTAATATCAAAACCACCTGTCTGTAAGGACATACAGAATTTTCTTCTCCCAGGTATTTTAGTTTTTTCAAGAACAATTCATCAGACACTGAAGTTTTGAAGTGGAAAGATTATAATCACTTACCCCAATATTAAAAGTCCCATTAAAATAGTCCAAATTTGCTTGAATGAACCAAACATTGTTTAAACCTAATTCATCACTTCTGTCTTTAGCACGGATCAGAGACAACTCCTTATTTTCTATGAGCACCACCTAGATTAAATACACAGGAGAAAGTAAGGCAAAATAACACTAAGAAATCGATGTACATCACCAACAAGCACAAAACTTTGTAGTTTAGTAGTGAAAACCTCAAAATTACTTGTGGCAGAGCTAAGATCTCCAAAATTATTAGTAGGAAACCCAACAACAATGGAAGGTATTTAATACTTGCCAGTATCAATCAGCTTGCAAATATTTTATATTTTCCTGTAACTTCTGTTTTCTCAGGAAAGCACAGCACACATTTGGGATCATGCTAAAAATTTGCATGTTTCAAATCTAAGTCCTCTGCTGAGACAACTACATCCTCGTATTTATTCTCCCTACATGCATGTCTTTTTAAGATGATTACCAGAGACCAAAAGCTTGTACTCTCTTTATTTTTTATTCAGAATTTACCTGACACGATGGCAAAATGTGCGCAAGAACAATTCCAACATGGCCCTGTGAAAAGAAAAACATCCGAGTCACTTTTCAGTGTCCCCTCTTATTGACTCATACGTGATAAAAATCTCCTAACCAGTGATGGAACCTTTGAAAGCAGCTAAAATTTCAGCATGTGTTCTTTTGCTTTGCAGCAGCAACCAGCTGGAACTGCAAAGATGAAAGCTGAAAGAAACTGCATCATGTAAACAAAAATATACATTACCCCTCCACTGCAAAAATCCACAATCACATCTCCAGGCTTAGCAAGCTTTGTCACTGCTGATGCCAAATTATTCAATTGCTGCTGCTTCCTTAGAGCCCGGTCTCTGGACATCTTTCCTGGGGATGACAAAGAAAACGCCTAGGTAGTGATCAGCTGTTCTCAATATCAATAATTTTAAATGGTAATCGCTATGGGTAATGGCAAAAGACTGCCATTGAAAATTATGGCTGAGACTAAAAACTGCCTGGAACTCTTGGTCATTCAAATCCACTTTTAGCTAAATTCACAAATATTGGTGGATCTTTCTCTATGCCTTTAGCATATTTAAGAATTTACTTTCTAGTTGTTGCTTTAATGTATCCTTATGAACAGACTCATATAAGCTTCACATAAAGTAATCAAATCAGTGTAAGCTCTAGCCTGATTATGTTCCAAACCTGTGAATCATGCTCAGAAACAGAGCTCAAGCACATTCACAGTAAGGCTGCCAGAATAAATTCCTATTTACTTTATCTATACACTATCCTTAAGCATCTTGTTTTTTACAGTTCTTCTGCTGTCAATTTTCACTTTTTGTAATAAGCAGTTTTATTTGTTTTAATTACTGTGTGTATAAGAAGGTACTACTCCTACATAGCAAAGTCTGGCTTTTCATCACATCTGTAACACAACCACAAATGGAAAAACTATTGATTTCTTCCAAATGTGCTTCAGATACAACAAATCTGTTTAGTCAGCACTCACATATTTGTAAAGATGCATTTTGTCTCAGTGGGGCTAACAGAATGCTGACAGACCTATTTAATACTCTTTGTTCATTCAGAAAGCAGAGTTTGATATAGATACAGACAGTAAAAATATTCATGAGCTCATCTTTACAATCGGAAAAAAAGTACTGAAACAATTCTCTTGAATGAGTTTTCATGAAGGAGGAGGTTTAGGTGTACCAAACAATCCTAATGTTTCCTGAAATATGAACATACTTCCTACTTGGAACATCACATTATAGTTGAGTATGGGCACTCTCCACTTCTGTATTAAATTAATTAACTTTGCCTATTAAAAATACATTTTTCCCAGTACTGAGAATTAGTTTAGAATAAAACCCACAAATCAGTGAAGTTTTCTGGTTACTACAAAAGCAGTTCAATTATCATCATCATAAATTGCATTTATTATACAGTTTATTGTTTAAATCCCTACCCTGAAAATACATTCTTTTGTATTGTATTTTACTGTAAATAACATTTCACTTTACACATAATCCATCAAATTCAACAAACTCATCAGATAACATTATCACTACATTGCTCTGGGTAGAATAAGAAAAAAAATCACTTTTCAAGATATTACATTCTATACTGGAAAAGAGAGAATATACTCAGGGAAAAGAGAAAAACTGACAACAGAAGACAAGGGAAGTAGGGCAGAGTTCATTCTGCACAGTTACTGCACAGTAATTAAAAAAGAGTAATGACATAAAAAAATATTCCTAGGTAACTGCACAATAACATCTTAAAACGTGTACTACTATCTAATGGGAATTAAGAGACGGAACACAAGCTCCTCGCTTCTCAGCAACTTTGTAAGTATAAAATAGCACATTTTATCAAAATAAAATCACGGTTCCGTTTCAAACATTTTTTACACTTTTTGAAAGTTACCATAAAGAAGAGTCTCAGAAAATTAAGCTTTCTAATGACAAAAATGTATATAAGGACTGTGGCTATGAATCCTTCACCACATGATATAAAATTTTAAATACATTTTAAGGAATTCTCTCTTTCACATGAGTAGATCCTTGGAAAAACCTTTTATGATAGACTATGCTGTAAAACCTCGTTCCTTGTGTGCCAAATATCTATCTGAAGTGCTCCATAGCTCACCTCTAATTTTCATGCTTATATTTGATTAATGTCCAAATGTTCTCAACACCTACAGTTCTAACTGTAGCCAATGCAAGATGCAACATTCCAGCATGTACAAAACCATGTGCTATCACAGTGTTTGAGCTAGAAACTCAGCTTGTGGGGTCAAACCTCTAATTTGTTAGGTAAACAGGTATTGTGATATTAATACCTAGAAAATCCTGTACTAAAAACCACACAAGGATGTTCTCTGTGTACATAATTCCTGATCAGCACTGGATAAAATTTTAGGTTCAGCTAAAACCAGAACACGGTTTCTGAAAGCATGATAAAAGCATAAATAGAGTTTTTTCTATTAACAGATTCAGTATGAACATGCCCTTTTAATCTCAAGTCAGCCAAAGCACACAGAATCCCTTAGTTAGAAATACACTGTGAAGTTAAAAGGTGAGGTCTGTTGTCCAAAATGGACAACAAAATCTGCCAAATAAACTTAGGTGGCTTCATTTATACTGTAACTCATTTTTAACAGGGGTTGGTTCTCAGAGCATTATCTTAAAAATATAAATAATAAAAACAAACAACAACGTATTTCAGCCTTCATAAATTTTGTCTTTGTTGAAAACAAGTAATAAAAGTACTTAAAGCTCATTCACAGTATAAAGTTGCAAGGCTTCCCAAGCTCAAGTAACAGCCACAATTAATTTAATGGGATTTGCTGTAAAAGCTTTTTTCCCCGGTAGCTTTTGTATCGCTCTCTTATATCCAATTTCAACTTCCATTTTCCTAATTACCAGAGGGACTAGCTAGACAATTTTGTTTCCAATTCCTGCCCCTCAATAGGAATTAGCAGAAATGCTCTGAGCCATTCTCCTGCACAACAGTGAAGGGCAGACCACACCTGTCATGCCACGAACAGCACAAAAATCCATGCATGCAAATGTTCTTACTTCCTTATCTACTTCTCTGTTCTTATTCTCAAAATCTAAGGTTTTCCTGCGACATCTGGGATTTATTAATACCAAGTGCAACCCCTGAAAAATGCCACCAAATTTTCATACTGTGCAAGGTTACCAAAGAGATCCTACAATCATTAAAAACCAAATGTAAAATGATAACAGGCTTCACCACCAACAACAGACCCACTAGTTAGTGCTCAGTCCACCTCCTGAGTATTAAATTAATAAAAAATACTTCAAAAAAATACATTAGCCTATAGCCTTTAAAAACTCTCTGAAAACTAACTCTTCATGGCCACCAACAAACAAGGTCTCATCCTCCCTTACTGTGCAGACAGTAAGTAGCATACATTCCCTTCAAAAATTGAGAAAACCAGGCTGGAGTCAGTATGTCTTTCATCTGCTCTACCTCTGTATTTTGAGCTTGGTAGCTAGAATTACAGAAACACAGCAAGCTGTGTTGCAGCCTGTAGAGAGTGTTAGTTAGCAGGGCTAACTAGTCCTTCATTAGAGCAACAGGCAATAAATACAACTAAAACTTCTGCATCTAAAAATGCTACAACTCATCTTGCTTTTCTAAGCCCTGTGATGATCAATAATGCTAACTGTGGTCTTCAAGGACAGTAAGGGAGAAAGCAGCTTGAAATTTAGCCCTACGAGGCAAAACCTTGAAAAACATGACCTTTTCCTACGACACTCTGAAAGGTCCACATAAAATGGTTTGCTCCCTTCTTAGGAACCCCACTGACAGATTGCTCATACTGAACTCAGAAAGATTCGTTTTCATTTTGAATTAATGGTCACAGCAAAAATATTTTATTTGTCTTCACAAATCCAACATTACTGTTAATTCAGCCCTTGTCAAGCACAGCTTTAAAGTCTCTGTAGCACTTTGAGGTCTTCATTTTGGCACAAAGAAACATATAACTTTTCAGAAGGCAAAAAGCCCTTTATTTTTATATTACCTTTTGCCAGTGTTCAGTTGTTTAGTCCTCAAATAATACTTCCATATATCTCAAGTTAAACATGAAAAGTCATTAAAGTTTCCTTAAATAAGCAAACCCCAAGTACCACCTGTAAGACTTTAACCCTATTGAACTTTTCAGTCATAGCAAAGTATGACTGAATGCACCACTACCAAAACACATTATATGTAACACGTAACACATGCATTCACCTGTTCCATATAGCAGGATTGCTATATGGAGCTTGTACTATTTTAGCACGAGTATCTCTCTACAAGGTTTTCCACAAGCCTCAACTGACTAATTCAAACGATAAAGTGAGTCTACTTTTCATGGAAATTCAGATAGGGTATATTTATAGCTACATTGATTAAGGAGGGTTAATCTTAGTACTGTAAAAAGATGAAGTAACTATAAAGCAAAAGTGACAGGTTTATTCTTTTATACTAAGCTGAATGAGTTTTTCTGAAAACAATGTTTGGTTGGTTGGGTTTTTTTCTGGTAGTTCCTCATGATAATCCAGCATACTCTAATTATTTCTTAACACTCACCTCCTATCTCCTTCACCTTGATGGTGTTATCTCCTGCCACACCATTTTTGATACCTGGTGGAGGGTAGAGGGGTTGTTTGCATCTTTGTTTTGAGGGTTGTTCTTCTGGGTTTGCGTTATGGGTGGGTTTTTAATTTTTACATATAGTACTTATCAGATTAACACAGCTGTACAGCGGTTCCCACACAACTGGTAGAATAAGCAGAATTCAAACAGATGAAGGATGCCAGCTCAGCTGGCATTTATTTAAAAAGAAATATTCTTACTGGTCAGAAATAATAATACTTTCTTATAAAGAATTCTGCCAAATCTTGCAATAAATGCAATCAGCAAGGACAATAACTTTGCTGTAGTCCAGTGATCACCTTGGTTACTCGAACAACTCTCTGCTTCACCTTCAGCTGCTTTAATTCAATCTGTCTGAGCCAGTACTGAAAATTGAAGACCTGCCCTCCCCTTCTCCAGTCTGGGGCCACTTTCCACCTCCCCCTTTTCACTGCATTGACCTGTCTCCCTTCTCCTTCCCAAGAATGGAACTGTGAACTGACCACATCCTGTCATTGAGACCTGAGTATCTCCTAATTGATAAACATCTGCCCATTTAAAAGCAAAACCATACTGCTTTGAGTATGGTTTCAGTAATAAAACAGGCTCTTACTCCAGAGTAGCTGTAAAAAGATGAACACCGCAAAATGTCCCTGATTCCTCACAGCAGTCTAGACTGTAGAACGACACTGGCCTTGGCCCTTCACTTGTCAGACTTAGTAGAAATTGTTTTCCTTATGTCCAACTCCCTTATTGTTGCATAGCTTTGTGAAATAATTCAGTCTGGTTGTTACCACTGATGCTGAACTAAAGAGTGTCTGTCACTGGAAGTCTGCCTTTTATTTACAAAGAATGTACTTCTTCACTAAGTGCATAAAGTCTAAGGGTCACATTTTGAGCTCTGACATGAATGCAGCATTCAAAAGCTCTCAGCAGGAGCTAGGTTTGAAAATGGATTTTGTGTGTTTGTTTTTACTGTTTTATATTGACACAAAGGACAAAGCAATAATCCTGCTTCTTCATCTTGAGAATTCTGTCTTTCCTTTGCTAACATTTATATTAAAGTTACCCCTAAATGTGAAAAATAAATTTGAGTCCACCCAAAAAAGTGAAGTCTGGTCCAGACCAATGCTAAATTATTTGACATGTTAAAATCAAATTTTATGAACTTCTGAAGATATGAAATAGATATGAATCAAGGCTGAAAAACAGAAATGCAAACTCTGCTGAATTTGGTCATAAAAGTATTTCGTGTAATGTGGGATATTGAATCTGCTGGAATTGACAATGACAAAGAAAACATCAGTCAAATTATTAAAAAAGAAAAAAAAAGGCACTGTTTTTCATATTCCACTACATCAGTTCCCTTTAAAATTTAATATAATTTGCACAATAGGTGAATATTCCAAATCACTCTAATAAGAAGGTAAATGGAAACATTTAACTCAGAACAGCTTCACAGAATTTTAAGCAGCTATTTCGTCAGCATTTTCATTATACTGAGGAGATATTTCTGGGTTGTCCTACCTATAGCAATGTATGAAGACTGACACTTTGGCAAGCCAGGGAACAGAATCATCAGAAACAAAAAAGACCTCCTTTGAAGCATCACAAAGTATTAAGTATTTCTGCAGCCAAAGCTCTATGCTGGAAATCATTACAATTTACAGTTTATTGTAAAGAAAACTACACCAAACCTTTTTTTCCCCTCCATTTCTTTCTTCTGATATTGTTGCCTTTCCAAGACCTTCATCCTAAGACATATATATATACACCAAAAAGGCAGCTTGCAGGTGGCTCCACAGACAATCTGAAAGAGCTATAATGTGATATAAAGACAGAGGGGCCAGAGATCTCCAAAGACTACTGGAAGAACTAAACGCTCAAGCATTTTCAAGGGACATACCTACAAGGGGAGGCAGAATGGTGTGGTTACACAAGATGGTGGCAACTGTACTGGCTCTTTGAGAGGTAAAACCCCTGTTAGTGCAGTGTTAAACTCTAATTTCTTTGTCTCTGCTACTACTTTGTCTACTATTTCTTTGCTTCTACTACTACATTTTAGGAATTCTCAGCTTGTTTCTCTGTAAGGTGCTCATGAAGTATGTCTCAGCACTGATTCGAGTATGCCCTAGTGCTGTACTCCACATTTACATGGTATACACACATTTCAGCTTCCTCCTCAGCTTTCTCTAGACACAGCGATGCTGTCCCAGAAAACAAAACAGCATTTTAGGACAGAACGGGTTGTTTTGGATTTACAAAGACCACTTGTAACAATTACTGTAGGTTTTCTTATGCATATGGCCATGACTGAAGCCCTCAAAGTGTAAATCACTTCCTCTATTTAACCAGGTATAAATTCCTATGCAAAAATCAGACTAGAAGACAAGCTCTACTACTTATATCATCAAGGAACAACATTAACCATCCTTTTCCCTAATTCTGGATATAATATAAAAAGAATCCTAAGGTATAAAAAAGAGCTTTCAGGTGAGTTCACTGAACAATTCTCAATAGAAAACGTAAATAAGGCAGAATAGCATCTATGGTGAGCAATCACTCACTTCCTAACTCTCTTACACATATAACTCAAAGACAATCCACCACTTTCGTTCTCAGAGAAACAGGAGCCCATTCTATTCCATTTAAATTGTTATGTTTCTTTACAGAGGTTAAAAAGTTTGTTCAATTGGCTACAAGATCAGATATCTTGGGATTACTATTTACTCATTTGCTTTTCCTTGACTTCTGGAAATTGCTATTCTAAACTTTCTCACCACACATTTCTTCTCAGCTTGGACTTCCTGCATTGGTTTAACTCAATTTCCTCTTTCAACAGTTTTCCATCTGATTTAATTTCAAAAGGAACAAAGTTGGGTAAAATATAAAAAGTAATAATAAAAAAAAATCTAGTTCTGATTGTATGATTGGGTAAATATTTCCTTCTGCATCAGAATTTTAATGCATTAATCCTGTCACGAAATATCCTACTTTACACAGACATAAGCAAAATGGAGCAAGTGAGTAATACAACCCAGCAACACTGGATTTATCTGAAGAACTGTACTTTCATTGCTGTTCTCTATATCTCACCTCCTTCCATTGTTAAGCTCTCTCTGAATTCACTCTTGGAGGACAAAAGCATGAGCTAAAGATTCAAGGAAAACACTATTTTTACTACTAACCATTAACAAAATCACTTCTTTTATAATATGCCCGTTTGAAGCAGACAGAAAGATGCCCTGGCTGCCCAGAGTGCAGTTTTATGAATAGAAGTAATCAGCAGCCACATTTAGCCAAACAGTTCAGACGGAGAAGTGTGTGTGTGTGTGTGTGTGTGTGTTATTATTTTGTTTGATTTTTTTTTTGTTTGTTTGCTTCCTTTTTCCTTTTTTTTTTTTTTTTTCCCCCTGAGTGGATGTTTATCAAAACATATTCAGGAACTATGAGGTCTGGAAACACCCCACATGCCTTTAATTATTGGCAAAAGGGCATGTAAATGCTTAATTTGTAAAGGAGGTAACACATATGCTAGGTACATATATTACTAAAAGCAACAATCCCTATTACCCTATTAAATGAAGAAAATTGCCAGTAAGTTGTCTTGGCACAGAGTCGATTTATCTTTTCCTACAAGATCACTGGATATTTTCATAGTTACTTTCTGTCTTAACTTTTCCAGTTCATCATAACAAGATTTAGATTTTCAGGAAAGCTGTGCTGGTTTGGGGTATTCTGGTTTTTAACTTTTTAACTAACCCCTGAGAAGGATGGGACTAACAAATGGATTCACAAAAACCAATATTTGGTGCCCAGAGCCTCAATACGGCTGGGAATACACAGGTGCTCTGCACTTCGCAATACACCAGTCTTTACTCTGCAAAGACCAGACTTTGCATACTTGAATGTTCCTGCAAACCTAATAGAACTAACAGCATCCATGAAATTACTAATGTGCACAAATGTAAAATAACATCTTAGCATTTGGGGGCTGGGAGAAGACATGGCACAGGGACAAAAACCTCAACAAAAATATCAAAACCCAAACATTACAAGCCTATAAACTAAAACTATCCTTCTGGAGAATGTATAGCATGCACTTTTAGTCAACAGATAAGGCCAGAAAAGAAAACCTCAAGAGTACACATAATTTTTTACTATATAAATGCTTTTATGATCAAATGTGGTGATATTTTAGCTACAGTGAAGGGAGTAGGAGAAGAGAATGCTACGATGCATGGTTTAAAATATATAGATATAGGGCAATAATAGAAAGGACAGGAAAGACAACTGAATGAGTGTTTTATTGCGGTTTTAGATAGGAGTCCCTCCTGGTCTTACTAACCAATCTGCTCTTTATTAAGGAAAGCTTTGCAAAACAGCTTCATCACTTCAGGCACAGAAAATCCTTCATCCCACATACACTATCTTGGTGTAGTCTAAAAAGGTCAGACAGCTATGAAAACTGACCTTTGGCAGCCTAAGCAGGAATTTGGCCTGCTTCCATTTTCGTATTAGAGGATTTTAAGCAACAAAAGAATAAATTGCCTTTTTTAAAAAAAAAGATCAACACATGTCAGTAAAAAGAAATTAAAATTAATGCTAGGCTCTCCTGAATGTAACTATGTTCTACTTATAAATGGTTTTGGGTTTCCTCCAATTGCTCATCTTCACAACCCATCTTCCGAACATTCAACAAAAAGCAATCCAGACACAAACAGCTAGAATTATTTTTACACATCTTATGTAGTATTTACCTGATTTTTGAACATTTTTGCACTACATTGTGAAGCCTCTACATGTACTTAAATTAATGAGTGTTATCCACGCTGGTACATATGTTAGAGTCATGCTCTACTAAGTTTTTCACATTATAAGATTGCCAACAGCAATCTTTAGAAAAATCATATCTCAGTGCCTTTCCTAAACCACTAGATTAGTTCCAAAGTTCTGAGCTACTATACATTTCAGTTAACTGACAATGTCTGTTCATCCTCTTTTTCATTCCGAAGCCCTTGAGCTTCACATTTTCAAGCTGTTTTTCCAGAATCCCAAAGATTAGGGAACTGTTTTGTTTTAAAATGAAAGCAGCCAATACTATACAATCATGGGATTTCAAGGAATATATCAAATATGTCATGACACAATTGTGAGATAAAAATTGCATTTACCCTTTCTTTCACTTCTCACATTTATTCATTTATCGCCTCTCCCGCATTGCTCTCTCTTTTTTCCCTTCCTGTTTTTCTTCAGCTTTCTCCCTTACCTTCACTTCTTTAGGGTAATGATGCCACGAACAGTAGTCAATGTCTCTTAAAGGTCTTTTCCAACCTGGCTGATTCCATGATTCTATTCAGAATTCATAAGCAGCTGCAGGACCTCATAACTGACCTTACTGGACTAGATGTGGAAAAGGCCTCTAACCCCTAAAGTACTTGTTTACCTATGCACAATATTATGCCAAAGCTCAGCAACATTCAGGCTTGTGAGGTAGGGGCTGGCTTCATCTTCAGACGAAGATGTCACTGCCTGACAATGAAACAAGAATCAAATGGTTTCTTTACTTCTTACAAGCTTAATATATTGATTGACAGCTACTGCCTTGCTGAGAAAGGGGAACAGCTAATTCCTGCTGAATTCAGTGCTCAACAGAGGCTAAGCGTGGTTGTTAAGAGCAGAAAGAACAATTAAGAGCAGGTTGATAAGAGCAGAAACAGGAGAGCTCCTTCCCCAGCAGGAACCAGAGGCAGGCCTCTTGCTGAGGTCAGAACAAGGGCCAGAAGCCCCTGCCATTCACACTCACAGCTGCTCAGCAGCATCTTGCCTCCAGGGGATCAGCTCTCAGCAGTTATGAGGCAGCCTGTTCACACTGCATACAGGAAAACAGATTTGCCTTTCTGAGCTCCTTATGCTGAGTATCTATAACTGATTGTAAAGCAAAAGGTAAGAGCTAAGTGCCTCTGTGTAGTAAAAAGTAGTGAATCACAAGTAGTTGAAGAAAAGATCAAAAGACACCTTCTGAGAGATGTATATATATATATATATATAAAATCTCATTAATACCAACCACAGCTTCTAAATAACCAAAACAATTTTAAATATTAGATATATTAACAATTTGGACGATTCTTGTCTCCAATTTGCTTACCAATAAGAGACAGCCTTAACTAATAATTCAGAAACAGGGAAAGCTGGCTTAGAAGACAGACACGCTTCATTTGGCCCTTATGTGTCAAGCAACCGAACAGCTGGCTGCTGGATGAACAGCAGTACTTTCTGCTTAACATGACATGTCGTGTCTGTTTACGGTACAAAGATTCATGGCTGCAGGAATCCCTCCAAAACACTTACCTTGATGAAAAGGAATTTTATCCTTGAAATTTCATCTTGCATTTGAGTCATTACAAAAACTAAATCCCATACTGCAAAGTGTTTGATGACTGAGTCATAATTCGTTGACATTTTAATATGCGAATAACCACATCATTTCACAACGGCTGTATATGACTTCCAAACAAAGGCACATGGAAAAACCCAGGCTACAGGTTTGTACTTTGCCTGACCCACACTGCAGTTATCACAGCACTTACAGGTTGAGCCCGTTAAATCTGAAGTTTATGAAAATTTCAGCCAATTGAATCAATTTTACTATATTAAATGAGCATCTTTGGTATTCAGGTTGTTTAAGCTAGTTAAAAAGGCTGGAAAAAAACCTCAAACCGTTCAAGAGTACATACGAAATACAGAAATTACATGACTCCATTGTAAGATTTTAATTCAGGCACAGTGACTGCTTCATCACTAAACTGTTTTCCTTCCTTTTTTTCTGACTTTCTTAGCAAAGTTGGGGTGGAAGGGAATCAAAATGAACTGCAGTTTAGACAGTAGGTACAATTAATTCCCTTGAATATCTAGCTAACTAGGATGTTCTTCTATACAGTTTTGAAGTGAGTCACCAGCTTCGGCTAAGTACTCTTTTAATCTCTGATGCTGAATGTCAGTATCTGTTTCTGCCAGGTTACCAGTCTGTCACTGTAAATGCTGATGATGATCACCATTAAAGTTTGTATAACCCGCAGAATTGCATTCAATAATAAATAAACTTCAATTAAAAGTAGATATGACAGTTTTGGGTTGGTTTTTTTTTTAAAGTTATTTTCAAGTTGCATTTCTCTTTCCTTAATCTTTTCCCTCCAGTGCTTTCTCATACTACAAGCACAAAATGAGTAAGGCACAAGTGCCTGAGATGACAGCCCTTTAGCCATAATTAAGTTCCTGTTACTGAATGCTAGCTGTGCAGTTTTGCAAGTAGCATACCACAGCCAAGCACGGTTACCAAGTAGTCTTTTGATATGTCTATGGTTCTCTGGATAATCAATTTGGATCAGAACCGAAACCTCAGCACTCTCAGCTCTGAAGAGCGCTGTAACCATATAGAACCAGACAACTTGCTAAGCAACTTTGGCATTTACTAGTATGACAAAAAAAACCCAAACCCTAAGCAACCAGGCTTCATAACAAATGTGCTCACAAAGACGGTCCATTGGTACTCCTGCTACCTTTAGAGAGGGAATAGGCACATTGTTTATCCACACTAATAGAATCAGGGCATCTTGCAGAATGCTCCTGTTCAAACTGCTCCTTTTTATTGCTAGTAATCCAAACCACCCATTCAAACCCTTCTGAATTAGGTAAAGCACAAGTTGACTATAATCAGCACAAGGTAATTATACTTCAGTGGAAGACAAATCAATGAAATGAACAAAGAATATCTACTTTTTTCCTTTTAATAAATAAAAATAATGGTCTGATCATCTGCATTATACTTCATAGCAATCGTCGTCCATTACGAGCAAATGCTATTTCACTGCACACGTTATGACAGAAAGATTGTGAAGCTAAACAATCTTGCCATAAATAGAAATTTTTCATGACAGGTCAAAAACATGCAGCATGCAAACATTAATGTTTTATATAGTTTATAAAAAGGAAATGTAATAAAATTTCAATGTTTTAATGTGTTTCTGAAGGACTATGCGTAAGGGAAAATGCCTTTCACATAACACAGTGCTACACAGCACTGATTCACAATTAAGTACATTCCTAGAAGATTTGCAGGGCAAGTATTAAATAACAAGTAGAAGCAATCTGGATGTATCAATTCAGAAAGCTGCCTAACAATAGAAAATATTTTAATTCTGGCTAACAGAATGTAAGGTAACTTCAGAAACCACCCCAAAAAAAAAAGCTCCCACAGTTCTTCACTACAAACATACATGGCTTGGACAAAAGAGAGTCTTTCCTTACTGATATTATAAGTATTCAAGCTTATCAAGTATTAGCTTGTCACAGGTTAACTTATCTTCCTGAAATCCAAAGCAGAGGCAAAACTTTAGTTTCCAAGACAATGAATATATACAATTGGCACTTGTTGCCTAATCAGTGGTTCTAATAACAAAAAGCTCCTTTAACTTGTGTCTTAAACAGCTTTTTGCTGGATGGCCTCTTGTATTATTTTTACATACTTTATGAAAGCAAACAGCCAGGAAAATCCGTAAATCCCTTCAACCACCTTTGAAACAGAGACCAGGATTTAAATGGAAAAAAAAAAGTTAATGAAACTGTGGGCACTAGCCCAGAACTGTACTCCAGTCCCCTAGGCCTTACATGTAAAGAATAGTAGGAAACAAAGACATTATTTCATTCAGCCCTTCCGTAGCAAGCAGTTCTGAACAGCTGGCTGCTGGACAAACAGCAGCACTTCCATCTTAACTTTACACGTCACTCCTGTTTACTATACAAAGCATATGCATACTTAAGGTCATCTAAGAAAACAGTAAGGTCATTCATAACCTTATATCCAACATGAAAACTCTGTATTAATTAATTTAGACAAGGAAATGTCCAATAGTATCTTCCTGCTCTTAATATTCTCCCTTTGCAGAAGGAAAAACATCAGCTCATTTCTTCCCCTGATCTGCCCAAGCTACTTTAATTATTTTATTATTCTTTAAAAAAATCAGAGAGGCAGTTTTGAGGGGATGGAGAGATAGAAAAATTGGTTAGCATGGAGTGAATTCATTCAAACAGCTTGCTGAATTTCCATAAATATCTCAGAAGCTGGTCTGAAGCCAACAGAAATGAAAGATGAACACTTCTCCAACATAAATTAATCAGCTCAGTCAACTAAACAAAGACTCAGGCTTAAGAAACAGCTGCCTTCAGGAACTTAAAAAGAAGTTAAGTCTCCTACTAATTGCCAGAAGGCAGGTTCGTCAAAACATCTGCCTTAATTAAAAATACACAACTAAACACAAGAAAACTGTAAAAACATGAGGTAGTTTGAGAGTACTACAGAATATAAACCTAAAATGTTTAAACAACAGGCAAATATTTGCAGGGTGCTGTGTAGAAAATGGTATCTAACACAAAGTTTATATGCCAGTATAATCTCAAATGAGCTAAAAACTGGAAAACGCACAAAGAAAACAGTACAACAAATCATCACAGCAATGTTTTTTTGGATAGGACCTCTGGAGTAACTCTGGTACAACCTCCTACTCTGGTTAGAGCTACCATCAAGACTTGATTAGGCCTAGCTGGGTCTTCAAAAACCCCAACCATGCAAATACAGCAGGCACCTAGGTAACCCATTCATTGGAGTAGGCAAGTATATGCTCTACAAGTCACTGTAAAAATTAAATAAAAACCAATGAAACAAAAACCACCTCAAAAGGAAGTTTCTTTATATCCTTTTTTACTAACTTTAGAAATCACTGGTTTAAAGCAAATATTTCACTATGGTATTTATTAAAATGATGAACTCTACATTCATAAAATGCCTCAAACTAGATATGAGATACTACCGAATTATTAGGGATTAATTTATTCTTGCAGGAACATCAGGAAAAATTATAGCTCATCTCCCTGATAGCAAAATCATAAACAGATAAGTTCATTCAGACCTGCACATTTTGAACTTGACACAAACCCAGGTGAAGCTGAATCTACAAACAACTGGTATGTTCTGCAGAAAGTTACTGCAGTGATTTTCAGTCCTACTGTTTGCCATTGCAACAGCTACAAACTAATCTTTAAACCAAAACTTTTGGCATTACGGCTCAAATAGGATTTCAATATTCATAATCTCTTCCATACGTTCTACTTGCTCCCTACAAGCAAGAATCAACTGTGGCTGTAATTTTTATGCCACAATTAAAACAGAGAGATGTAAAATGCATGTGTTAACCATGAAACAAGAAAAAAAAGGGGAAACAAATAAATAAGGAATGATCTAACCTTTGTTTACAAAGCAGTTAAGATCCAAAAAGTCAAGAAAGGTTGATTGAAGCTATTCCTTATTTTCTGCATCACATCTTAGTTAACATCATCCAAAGTAAGAGAATTTATAATTCCAATATACATCAAGTGGGATCACAACTGGGCCAAAGCATCCGGTAACAAGTACAAGCAGAAGAATGTTGAATACGTGCTGCAGATAAGATGGAAAGTAATCCATCTGGCAGATGTTTTCTGAATAGCATAGCACACAGGATTAAGAAGTGTTCTGGTCTCAGCTCAAATTGTTTTTTGGGTGGTTTTAGAGAAGCAGATTATTTTAATTAAGAAATCATTTCCAGTCTTTCAAGAAAGAGAAGAGTATACCAAACAAATAATGGCAATGCCTCATAAAAATTTTACAGCAATAGGCTGTGTTCAAAAAATGCATTCCAGAATATGGAGACACTAACAATTTTGAATGATGGCTATATACCCATGTATGTTGGCTTCATATTTTAGATCAGGTAAACCGAGAGGAACCACATGAACAAGATTAATTTCTAGTGTTCAAATTCTTCAAAACTGATATGGCACTTTCTAGCAGGGATATGGTTACTTCACATAAATCTGACAAAGTTTTGGGATGAGAAACCTGAATTAAAAAGAATAAGAGTCTAGCAACAGGCAAGTAATGAAGTCTTTAGACAAAGAATTTCAGTGTTTACATTTATATACTTAAAAAAAAAAAAATCATTAGAAGCCACAATGGCTAATTAAAGAAAGCATGAAACATTCACTTGATTTACTTATTAGTTCGAAGTATAACTGCCTCCCTCAAAAACTAGCACCATCAACAAATGTTTTACAAAGAGGTCCAAAACTACCTCTCCCACGGTCTGTTTCAAGAATGAGGTTCTGAAAACCTGGAGAAAAAATACAGAATAAGAAGTTGTCACAATCTGAAGTGCCAGACTTGTTTTCAGATTTGCCAGATTTTTGGTGAGTGGTGTGACAGAGCAAATAAAATTCAAAGTTTAAAGTGACTAACAAACGAAATATCTTGTTTGGAAACTAACAGTCTGAAGCTACAGGATCAGGACATAAAACTTGGGATGTGCTTCCACATTTCCTATACTTGAAGCATAGTGACATTTATTTTTGCTTACTTCCACTTTGCTACGGAAACCACCAAAGAATGCAAACTATTTCATGATTAGCACACATAGAAAAACTGTACAGCTACTTTATGGTTAAAGAGCCAAATGAGCTACAAGAATAAATTCAGAAGCTGCTCAAGAGTAAACACTCTTTCTTAAGCCTTGATTCTAAATGTTACATATGAAAAAAACAACTCTAAAACCCCTGGCTACAAGACCTTTCACAGTATTTGCTTACAGTTTTGTACATCCATTGTTAATAATAATGTATATCCATACACAAATGCACCGATCCACAAACATAAGATATTTATGACATTCTTTAAAATAATTATGATACACTTTTATACTAAAAGTCAGTTCTTCCTACTTGCTTAATATAAAACCACACTGGTCAGTAACAAGTTTCTGGATTACAGGTAAATTAGACCAGAAAACCCCAACTAATTATTTTGGAAACCATTTAAATTATTATCAGGATTCTACAGAGTCTTCAACAAGCAAGGCCTAAATTCTGAGGTTGTGTTACTATAGAAATAGATCTATAAATCCCAATACTAAGCAGTTGTGCATTTCAGATTAAGCTATTTACTGAACTTGCCCATATTTTCCTGGATATTCCTCCTTTTCTTAACCTTTAAAGGTGAAAAAATGGGAGAGGAAAAAATTATTCTAAACCCAGTTAAATCCCGCAGTCCAGCACAACCACAGTATTCAGAGTCCAGCATGATTAAAATATAGTCATTATTACATTACCACAAATCATAAAGTTTCAATTTCATTTGAGGAGAAAAAGATAGGTCATTAGCTACTATGCAAACGTGGAAACGTGGTTCTGGCTATTTCATATTTCTTTTGTGAACCTAATCAGGCACATCAGCTAAGCCCAGTGCCTCAGCTGTTATGTGCGTATTGCTATTATCCCATGTCTGAATTTTAACGGCTGAGAAGCTGTAAACTATATAGCACAGCAATAGCAGCGGCAGACATGTACAATAAAAGGATAAAATTAAGTGTTACCACTTCCACGAGAAATTTGTGAAACAGAGCTACGTTGGAAAAGACCAATCAAGGAACAAACACACTGCAACAAACTACTCATCAGAAAAGATTTTTAAGGTACAGACAATTAAAGTATTTCAGAGCCTGCACAAACAAGGGGGAAAAATGCAACAATTTGATTGTACAAAGCAAACAGGAAAAGAGATTAAGATGAACATTACAAATGCTTTCCTGTGGTATTTTTTATTTTAGTTTTAGTCTCAGTGTATGCTGAAAGACTAAACGCATTAATCCACCTCCTTCTGTTCTGCAACCTCTTCCTCCTTCATCCATTAAAAATCACTAACTAGTGCTAGGCACTGGTTTCAAGCCAGGTCAGGTTTCAGGTGTCCTTTCAGAGCTAGCATAGCAGTAGACACAAGTTCCAAACTGCGTGCTAATTTGTCACAGATACAGCAGCATGCCAGTGTCTAATTCAGATCAGACTTGTACGGCACAGAGATCTGGCAGTGAAACCATTGCTTCTGTTGAGAAACTTGAATAGTACAGGAATACAAAAAACAGAAAAGTCCCTGGCCTTAGAACTTTGCAGACCCAAAGGATGCCTACTATGATTGGAAAGCTCAAAATAAGCAAAGACTGAGGCAGTCTCTTATTTACCTGGACGGTTCTGCAGCATTACACTGCAGAAATATGTTACAGTGCTATTTTTTCAAGAGAGGACAATTTAAAGCCATGCCTTTAAGAAGACATGGAGCACAAGAACAAAGAGAATATAGAACTAAACAAATAGATTTTCAGTGTTAGCTTTGTTGCTTCATCCTTTTTTTCAATTTGCTAAATATAAAAGTAACCTCTTTCCAGGAGTGTCCAGGGAGGACACTCTTCACAGCACTGGGTTCTCAAGTTACCTATATACATTTGATACTATGGTCCGTTTTTCGAGCTACTACTTATGAAAAAAAGATTTAATTACATTTTTTCCCTGTATGATGAAAAATCAGCGACAAACAGCAAATCCCTACTCTCATTACTGAAACGTGCATTTTGAAAACAGGCGACACATGTACAAGTAGTTTCTGTCGGTGATACCAAAGCATAAGTATGCTATAGACAGATAAATAATACTTCAAGCAAAATGTAACAAATATTACTATAAAATACAATGGAAATATGAGGCATGATTCAAGGTGAGCCAGCAGTGTGCGCTCGCAGCCCAGAAAGCCACCCGTATCCTGGGCTGCATCAAAAGCAGTGTGACCAGCAGGTCAAAGGAGGAGATCCTGCCCCTCTACTCTGCTCTCGCAAGACCTTACTGGGAGTATTGTGTGCAGTTCTGGTGTCCTCAACATAAAAAGGACATGGAACTGTTGGAACAAGTCCAGAGGAGGCCAC
>JANHGB010011879.1:0-33088 GCA_026283785.1 Coracopsis vasa | reverse complement strand
AATCTCTTCTCTGCCCAACCTGTAGCTGTGCCTGGGATTGCTCCGACCCAGGTGTAGGACCTTGCACTTGGCATGGTAAAACTTCATAAGGCTGGCATCTGCCCACCTCACAAGCGTGTCAAGGTCCCTCTGGCTGGCATTTCTTCCCTCCACACAGCTTGGTGTCATAGGCAAACTTGCTGAGGGCGCACTCAATCCCACTGTCCGTGTCACCGACAAAGAATTATTAGTTATATGTAATTTTTCTAATTAGACTACATTTTAATCAAAATGTGCTCAAATGTTTAAAAGGGTTAAATCACTTCCTTATATCAATTTCAGGAAAGGTAACTTACTACTCTGACACTGTTGCATACCTTTTCTACCTATTTATGTCCACACTTCTTACATTAAGCATTGCATTCTCCTTAGAGAGAAAAACCCTATTGATTTCCTCATGTCATTAATCCCAGGTTTTGACTAGTTCATGTCTTCAGAAAGTCAGAATTTGTGTCCTTCCTAAGTAATTAATGGCTAATGAATCCTACTGGTGTACCTAAAAACAGGCGACCCTGGCTGCTCTTCTTAAATGTAAATCCTGACTGTAGAAGGAAGAATAAAAATCATAAGAGTCACTACTTTTGAAGCAAGAAACTTCTCTGGATAAAATGCTTTAACCTACATGACCTTAGAAACGAGGCATGGAAAAATAATATGATTATGATGGAACAGTGATTCAGTTGCCTCATAATCACCAAGACATTTAGCAAAGAAGATATAAGAAAAACATAGTTGTTAAAAAAAAAAGAAAAAAAAAAACAAAAAAAACCCCTAGAAATCTTCATTACCCCACTAGGGAAAACGTTCAGCTTTTGAAACTGCTCATTGCTGCTGTTAAACTTGATAGAAGAAGGCAGAAGAAAAGTAGCACAACCCGTATGGCACTTCCCCTTCCAAATGTTTTAGAGATAGTAGTGGTGGTTGTGATTATGTATTTTATTAATATTAGCCATACTGAGAGGAGGCATAGCACAACTCATTAGAGTAATCAGGTAGATAGGAGTTTTTACAGATATGCTTCTACTGGGAAGTAAAGATTCTTCTTTTGACTTTCAAAGCACAATGAATACACCTGCCAACTCTGACTGTAGCCATGAAGATATTTAAATCCAGATTAGCTACTTACACATTAACACTGGCTCTGGGAGATAACATGGTCATATCACAATAATCGAAAGAACTGCAGACCTGTCATATTGCCAATAGTTCAACTGCCCATACATTTTGATTTTGTAATTCAATAACATTTCCTACAGAGCCTATGGCCAAATTTTCCAGCTCTGGCATAATTAAAAATGCTTAGATACTGAAATTATCTACCTATGAGCAAGAGTTTAAATTTGGCACTGGGATTTTCTAGGAAGATACTAAGATTTTAAAACTGTGCTCTTCAGCTGAGGTCCATTATGACATTCATTACACTTACTTACACCACCTAGAAATCTAACCAGCTCTTGTCAATGCCTACACTTTTATTTAGAATCGTTATACCATAATGATTGGACCATTATGACTCAAGTTCCAGCATTTGCTATACTCGGAAAGGAATCTGATGAGCCAGTGCTGCTTTTGCAGTGAGAGTTCTGCCATCAGTCACTGTTGACACTTTCATCAAGAAAGCAAATTCCACAGAAATAGTTTTTCCATTCTATCTACCTTTTTGGTACATTGCTAAAAAGATTTTCATCAGCATTTCTTGTGAAATGTCTCATTTCTATCAGAACTTGTTCATAACAAAACAAAAGTTTGCTTTTTATTACTTTACACAGGGAATTCAGTACAAACACATGGGAAAAGATGACAAATGGCACTGGATAGCCAAAATCAATCTTCAAGGAGCAGGATCAGACCACTGACTCTTCGTGCCCACATAAACACAGTAAGAATACGAAAAGAGTCAGCAGCCACTCAAAAGGTTAAAGTAGCTGCCCATTCTTCACCATGTATGCCCTTTAAACTGGTGATTACTTTTAGATTACCTGAGACCAAATATGCTATAGATAGCTCGAAAAGGGATTGCTCCCAATTTTGTTTTATCCATTCATATATGAAAATCTCAGACTAAGATGGTTGCTTTGCCTTGGCCTTTATGGTTACTGCTTTTTAAAATCTAAATTCCCATAAAACAATTGCCTGTGTGGATAGGTAAGAAAACCGACAGTACACTTAAATATATAAATCCAAAAGACTTCAAAGTAGCGTTTAATCAGGTCAAGCTGAGCAGAGATAAATTTCTTTCTCTTGCCTGCACTATGTTAACGGAAAGGTCAGTTTTAGCAGTTTGTGACATTCATTGATATAGCTTAGATTTTGAGACAATATTCCTAATATTCTACTTATTGAGTTACTTCATTAACAGTCTTTGATACCAGCCAGTTACTAAGTGAATATATACTATACCACTTGAATGTATGACTTTACATCTATATTACTGGTGCCACTTTTCACTAAGTAGAAATCTTCCTACAGTTTTGGGCTGAGTCAGGCCTTTCTTACACCCTTAGAATCTTTTCTGTTTCCCTCAAACCAAAGGCCCAGTATTACACATAGGCAATGATAACTGCAATAGCAATGTTAGTAAATCACTGACTACCTGGCCCTCTTTCTCTAAAATAGTGCTTTGCTATGTTTTTGAAATACTGCCTGTTTATTACTGAAAAAGTGAACCATTATTTCACTGCAGTACACATTTGCCAAAGGATAGGATGCAGGAATGTGGTACCTCTGGGTGAGAAAGTATTTAGCAACCTTAAGGGATTTATTCAGTTTTGCAGAACGACCCAGTTTTTCTACAAAGTAGAGCATACAGATTTAGTACTAGTGAGGACTGAGCAACACAGATCACCTTAAGCAAAATATTTGATCTTGTTACAATGTGTGCATATTTTCAAAGAAAAACAACAAAAAAAAAGAGGTTACTTAAATATTTAAAATTATTTATGCATAACTGTTGGATTTTAAGCCTTCTAGCAGACATTGCCTCCAATAAGGTGCCAAACTGATACTCATTTCCAGCACTCGCTTCCTTTTTGTGCTGGGCTCTTACAACATTTTACCTACATTTAGGTCCAGCTCTTTCATTCTGCTTCAGGTTTGTTTCCATTTTCCTAGGGAACAAATTAGTGGTCCTAGCACACAACTTGTCCACATAATTAGATAACATTCTTACACATTTTACCATAGAAAAAAGCCTTATAGGAGCAGAAATTGCATGGGCAATAATGAACATCACAGTATCAGCTAGCCTATCTTCTGGCCCAGAGGGAGAACTGTCATCCCTAATAGTTCTTGAATCTGTTTCTAAATCAATGCCCTGGATGGGAATGACATAATCTCATCAGTGCCCAGCCAATACCAGTGCTGAATTATATTGTCTAACCTTTTCTAAAGACTTGTCTAAGTCTGCTTGCTATCATTTAAGTCCATTACTACTTGCCTTACCTGCAGCACATGGAGTGGAATTTAATTCTTTTAATTTCACCTTTTGTTGTAATTGAAAACTTAGATCTCCTCAGTTTTCTCATCATTAAGTTTGAACTTACTGTCGTCTCCCCCAAACCTGTCCTTGTATACTGTCTTAACCTGTTTTCTGATCTCTGATTGGCCTCACCGCTCTGGATAGTGATATTTGGTATACATCCCTCCTGATCTGCAGAATCCAGTGCTGAACAGAGTAGGAGACTCCTATTTCAAGACTGTTTTTGATGATGCATCCACTCTGGTGTGTCTTACTTTAACAGGATGATACTGTTCAGACATATTTAGCTTGCAGTCCTTTATAATGCATAAATCCTTTCCTACAGTTCTACTCTCCAGGGAGTCTTGTCCCTCTGTCCCTCTGAAGTTGGCATTCATCTCAAGTAAGCTGTTAGATAATTTCTCAAGGGTCTGAGAACCTGATCTTGTCTTCCAATGCACTTACAACCTTTTGAATTAATATCATCTGCATAGTTAAAGCATTATTCCTTCATAAAAAATTGCTGATGAAAATACTGAATAGTACTATACTCATGCAAGGTCCTTGAAGAATCATATTTGATTCTTTTGGTTTGATGTCAAAGCACTGATTTTCCATTCTAAAGCAGATTTTTCTTACCAATTCTACATTTATTAATCATCTCAACAACTGCATATTTTCCTACTTGTTAAACACGTTGAGGGAGTGTAAAAATCTGTAAAAGTCAAATTATTTGACTCCTACTGCTTCTCCCTTTTTCACCCTGTCAGAGAATAAAATTAGATCAGCTTGACATGACTTCTTACTAGTACGTCCATGCTCGTTGTTGCTCATCTCCTTGTCATCTTCTAGATCACTACAAATTGCTTGTTTGCGTATATTCTGGTATTTTTCCAGGATGTTTGCAATGACACCTTTGTAGTTCTTTGGCTGTTCTTTCCTGTGGTCTTTTCCTATATATGTTCAAAGTTTAGGGGAAGATTTTAAAAAACAGTTTTCTAGACTCCAAGATCACTACTAGCCTTTATGATGGCTGAAGCAATTTGCCTGAGTAACCAAGCTTAAATTTCACCAGGTCCAACCCAAATGAGCATATTTGGTGCAACTCATCTTTAACGTAATCTTTCCCTACAATAAGCTCAACTCTTATCCTTTTGTGATTACTAATGCAGTCTTGGTTACTCCTTTTTCCTCATGGAGTATACATTATATTAGACACATATGCATAAGATAGGAATTGTTCAAGTAGATATATTGAATAATTTCTTTAGTGATGTTCCTTGTTCTTCTCCCATTGATCTTCCCGTGTATGTTAGCCTCAGCACTCATTAACTTGGGCTAAACAGACTCTCTGTAAAGGAAAATATTCTGTCTTGGAGGAACAGTTGTAGTGACTTCAATGCCTACAAGATTTTTTTTTCTTTGGTTGTTTGGGTTGGGTTTGGTTTGATTTGGTTTTAAGAAGCATCGCTAGCTCTGACTGCTAGAATTATTTAAAACTAAAGGTTTAAATATTTGTTAGCAGCACACATTCCCTTTGAGAAAGCCATGAAGCGTGGGCAAAATAAGTAAAGTTATTACACATAGGAATACATGTACCTGCACACTCATTAACATCTTAATCAGCATTTTGTCAAAGCCAAGAACAGAAACATAGAATCATAGAATAGTTTGGGTTGGAAGAGACCTTCAAAGGTCATCTAGTCCAACCCCACTGCTATGAGCAGGGACAGCTTCAACTAGATCAGGTTGCCCAGAACCACATCCAGCCTGGCCTTGAATGTTTCCAGGGATGGTGCATCTACCACCTTTCTGAAAAAGGTGTGCCAGTATTTTACCATTCTTGTTGTAAAGAATTTTTTCTTCACATTCAGCTTGAATCTCCCTTCTTTTAGTTTAAAACCTTATGACAACAGGCTCTGCTAAATGGTCATCTCTGCCACCAGGCTGAGCAGATCACCCACCTGGTCACACCTGAAACAGAGAAAGGCTCTGGCACTCCCTGCAGCCTGAGACCCGTGTCTCTGTTTTCGTGGCAGTTCCATATAAGTTGCTACAACTTTCCTGGAGAGTGCAGAGGATATAATTTTGTGCTGGGTAGGTACCATTTTCAGGCTCTTTCTGTGAGGGTGATAACCACCAATAGAGCAAATCCCTTGAGCTGGTAAGTTGCTTATGCAATCCTTGCATGCTCTTGGGATAGGTAATGGAAAGGAACAAGGGACTAGACATCATGAGGCAAAGCCAATCTCAGGCAAAGCTCAATTACAACATAGCTGATCTAACAAATGTTAACCCTGGTCTTGTGGGCAGATGTTACGTTTCATGGCCCTTTGTGAGAGCTAACAGGTAGCTTCTCAGACTTAAAGAGCTAAGCATAGTAAAAATTAAGATGTCATTAAGCAGATGAAGGAGCAGATCTGAAGAAAACAATCAATTCTGTATTTCATCTTTCTCTGAGGCAGATAAAATTCTGCTGTAAAAAGTAATAAATGTTCAGGTAATTATGCTCTAAATGTCCTCTCAGGACTTTTCTATTGACTTCCTAGTGGTCACATTTGCCATATTCACATTTATTAATGCTGTCAACAACTGATTTATCTGCATTTTATTTGCAGAAGACAGACACAAGAATTTAGCTGAGAAATGCTGCAGCAGAAGATTCTATCACAGACATACCAGAGAAGCTTTACAGATAAGAAACATCAGCTTTCACTGATCCTTCCAACTTGGCCTTTTCTATAGCAAGTCTTTTGAAATACCAAATCCAAATTACAGAACACTGCAGTCTTTTTTAGTCTGAGGAAAAATAAATCAACTTCCCTTTAATGCTTACTAAAACCAACTTGCTTTTACACTGTGACTTGAAGAAATTGGTCTCAAAACCAAAAAAAATGTCTTACTATTCACAAAGTTCAACCTCACTTATGGATTGCACAGATCTTGTCATGCTATTTCCATTTTAATTTTTACCTTGTGTAATACAGGAATAAAGCAGAAGTGTATATCAAATCTGCCTTATTTTCCTGGCTGTGGTTGAGTGTTAGACAAAAAATGTGGACTGTTCCAAACATCAGACAGTTATATTGAAGCTCTGTTTGATGGAGCCACAGTCACTGTATATCTCTAGCAATGAATGTAAAATTGGAATTTAAAAAGTTATTTAATGTATCAAAAGACAACATTATGTTATCTGCTCCATCCAAAGCTTTAAAAGCTCTGTTGGAGACGTTAAGGAACACATTCTACTGAATTTCATAGCTCCTATGATTACACAGCTGTGTGATGTGATACCACCAGAATAAATTTTCAAGGAATGGAAACACTCCACATGTTAAAACTCAGAAAGCGACAATAAATCTTAAGGATTCAATTTGCTACAGATGTTGGATATTACAGCAACACGGAGCACAGCTCTGAATATTGTAAGAAAAACAGGGAACATGACAAAACCGGATTTTGTAGTTTTCTAAACAGTTCTGATTAGCCTGCTTAAGAAGTGAAAAAGCTACATCTGTCTTGTCTTTTATTCAATACTAAATTTTGTCCTTTGTATCTGTAAACTTTATTTCAGATCACACTTCAGTCTTCAATAAATCTTACTACTATTATAAATCAAGCATATAATTTGGAGGGTACATTATGCTCCAATTTAGCTGGCAGAATCTATCCACTTACATCTTTCTCTGACACACCAGGTATTAGCCACTACTGCAAATTGAATACACCACCTTGGATTCAATCTACTATGAAAGGTCCTTGGTCATGTTAAGGATTACCCCTCAAAACTGACTTGAGCAACAAGACAGTCCATCTGCACTCTTGTCACAGAACACATGCTTACCTTCATAGGCTGTCACTAACAACAGCTAGCGATGTCTTCCCAGCATTATCCTTCTGCTTGTAGGAAGTGTGGTGCTAAATTTGTATTTAAATGAAATAAAAGTGTCAGACAAGCATAAGGAATTGGTGTAAATAAACGATGGCTTGATGCTTGAGTGCCAGCTCAACCAGCTGAAGGACAATGTTTTCCTTACATTAAGGTCATTAATCACCTGTTTATAGGCAATTAAGTATCAAAGCGCAAGCAAGCTCAGTTTTCCATCTTGAAAGAACGTGTTTCTGTCTACTTATGCCAAATAGCTCAGCATTTCCTAAAGCCATTTGACACAGTCACTGTTTCAGAAAGGAGAGTTAAAATCAAAGCGGTTAAATTATTAAAATCCTGGTGAGGTGTTGGACAAAAACAGGCAAGGAAAAAGAAGAGTTTAAGAGGCCAGATATTCAACTCAAGATCTTCCTGAGATAAAGCTCAAGATGGGAGTTTTGCTTAAATACCTAATCTTCACCACGATCTCTGTATGCCTCTGGATAAATGATAATAAACATTTCTTGGAAGTGATATGAAGTATACACAGACTTAGACATGCTGACAAGTGTATATATTCCTGTAAACAAAGGAAATGTGCTGCTCTGCTGGAATTGCAGAAATATATCTCAAATATCTGAGAAAGGAAGCACTCATAAGAGGCAGTTGGAAGTTGTAGCAAGGAAGCTGCTTCAAGAGGTCAGGATGGAGGGTTGTGTGCT
Source organism: Coracopsis vasa (assembly GCA_026283785.1). Taxonomy (NCBI): domain Eukaryota; kingdom Metazoa; phylum Chordata; class Aves; order Psittaciformes; family Psittacidae; genus Coracopsis; species Coracopsis vasa. The sequence goes on along the minus strand of JANHGB010011879.1, from coordinate 25,002 downwards.
ACACATTAGCTATGAAAGAGGTGTTAAGGCTCAAACCCACTGTGCCTTTCCATAAATATATGGTATTCTCACATGCTCAAAAAGAAACATGATAGCTGCTACCTGGAAAGACTGCAGAACTGCAGAGAAGAGATATAAGATGGGGTCTCGTCTGCTTTGCTGCTCTCTTCTCGTGTCTATTTTTGCCTCAGCGCATGTTACTGTGTGCCCTGCACTCTTTCTGCCAGAGACATTGTCTGGAAGGGTGGGTGGCCACACATACATTTAAGAAGATTTAGTTGAGTTTCCAAAACTATTTTTTATTGGATGAAAAAAAAATAATAAAAATCTATCTATAATCTGGATATGCAGTTATAATAGCTTGCTTTAATTTACATAATCAGCATATGTGGTTTGCTTTGTTAATAAAGGCCAAGTGTAGAACACCCAGCTAACAGTTTACAGCCAATTAAGCAACAAGTTACTTAACAGCAGCTTTAAATTATGCGTATATATTCAGTCCTAATTTCCTGGGAATCAATGTTACTTTTCCAGATTTCTATTTAAAACTTTACAGAACTCGATTCTTATCTACTAATGGATAGTTCAATCTTTCTACATTTGTACCTGTGGAATATGCCACGCTTGTCATACGACAAAACAGTTGTTTACATTGTTACAGAAAACACACAGAAGTATGAATTTGAAACTACTACTCCTGTACACTCCAGTCTATATCCCAGAAACAAATACAGCATTAAATTTCCTTTACAGAATTCAGTAACCCACGTCCAACAATGATAGCACAGAAGATAATTTAACAGTTTGGAAAAAGTTCAGTCTCAGTGCACAGTCAGGGTTTGAGCTCTTTACCAAAATCACAGTAAAATAATCCAGCCATCACAATAAGCACCTCAATGAGTATGTGGAAACCTCTCTGCAAAATACAAGACAGAGGAAAACAAAACTCATTTTGCATGTACCACTGAATGTTGTCAATATGATGAAATATAACTATAAAGGATCTAGGCACCTAGAAGTTAATCAGATATCTAGTATTCAGGCCCATGGTTAATACAGTGGGGTTTGAAACCTGTATTAGCTGCTTAGGTCCACACACAATAACCGATAGTGAGCTGGTGTCTCACCCAGGGATTCTGTGTCATGCTAAGCACCTGTAGGTGTCCTGCTAAGTAAATCGTCATCTACTGACAAGAAAACCTACAGGTTATAGGAGATACAGATTTTTCACCCTCTTTAGCATATCCTAATGTTCAACAACAGTGCTGAAAGGTTGTGTCCACTTGTTTAACAGTAGGTAAACACAGCTGCAGTATGAAATGCTCTTAGGGAAAGCCTGGCCAGTATTCAGGCTGCTCCAACACCCAGCACTGTTGAACTGGTGCTGTCAGAGGGCACATACACTATGGTTTAAAAAAGAACCAGCAACTTCAGCATCACCTTCGGGAGTTGCAACTGCCAATTTTGAGCTCCCCATCCCATATGCACGGATTATTATTTTCTTCAGAGCCTTACTTTGCTTTAACAGAGGAATCTGACTTAAAGACTGTCTGACTTCTTGCCTTTTTTCCCCCATTCAGATCTGTGAGGTCCTTCTGGAGCTGCCTGCCATTAGCACAGCATTTAACTACCCAAAGGAGCTGAAAGACTTATTAACTAGAAAGAAAGTTTAAGACAGCATAACAGAAAAACGTTGAAGCTAAATAGTTAAGACACGTAGTAGGATAAGACCTGGTTTCTGTCTGGAATTCATTTAAAGTCCTTGAGTATGTGGTTGAATGCAGCCTGTTGCAAAACTTCCATGGAACTGTAATAAAATTTCGGTCTCATTATCAGTGCACTGAGCCATTTACTAACTCCCACACACGAGTCAGATGTATGGCAAATCAGTTTGCAGAGATCATTTAATTACTCGTGCGTGCACCTAGGGCAGCATACCCTAATTCTCCTAAATGACCTATAGTTTCAAGCGTTTATTCAGAAGACAAGCATTTCAGAAGGTCACAACGGATCATTCATCAGAGGCTTAGAAATTGCTCCTCTGCCAGTTTTACATACAGTAAAAAGATACACAGTAATTTTCAAACTCGCATCAAATTTCATTTTTCTGATAAAGAGCTTTTTTTTCCCCAATAAGAATAAATTCGCATTTAAAGGATTTCTTAATTAGCATATTCTTTCATATCAAATCTAGTATTGAACATAATTTTATGCTATCATCCTGGGACTGTGAATAACTTTTTATTTATCTTGGCACTCAGAATTTGATTGCTTTTGTACGGCTACATTTTATTGTAATGTACAAAAGTTCTCCCTTCCTTTTAAACATGAGAAAGAAGACTAACCTCCATTAAATTTTGAACACTCATGAACTATCTCACTATTAGCCTGAACATAAAGGTATTTCTGTTTAATTTTCAGCATTTTACTACAGGAAACTTAGACTCATTCTATTCACAGGCTAGAGATGTTTCTATGTGAAAGAGAAAGATGAGGTAAAACTCTTTCCCTTGCCTCTTCCAGGTACGTCATGCGTGATGGCAAGGGATGTTCTCAGGGGGTATGTTGGGGAGCACCATCTGAATCCCAACCTACATCGCTCACATAGCACGTGGTGCAGTGACACAGGACATCACATCACTCTAGTAAGGGCAGATGAGGTGAGGCACTGCCGTAACAGGAGGACCCTTGAGATCCTGTCCCTTTATGACATCCTCCTCCCACTTCTCTGTCACAGCTCTGTGAAGCCCTGGGAAACAGATGAAGCTTCCACCCTGCTGCAGAGGGGCTGTAGGCCACCTGGTAGAGAGGGAAGAGGGGAACAGGTAAGCACTTCAGCTGCCCCATGCTCCAGAACTGTCTGCAGAAGAAAATTAGACTCTACTACACCTTAACAGAGGGCAAGGTTTGCCCAAAGGCTTCCTTCATATAACTGGTGGGCATTGATTTTATCACCATGATTAATTTTTTATAGCTGTCTTTGTAACTAAAAGATGTAATAAAAATGACTGCATTCTGTTCAGCAGCCAACTTTAGAGTGTCCTGAGAGGCTGATATAGACAAAGACTTCTTGGCTTGGAACATGTTTCAAATCTTCCCAGCTCCCCAGGAAACATTTATGACCTGCTTAACACACTAATGCAAAAGCAAGTCTTTGTAAAGACAAAATACAGATCAGGTATTATTTACTATATATGTACTTTCCTATAAATAGCTTGAAAAATAACTGGGGGTGGAAAACTTTCTTTCTCAGTTAAAAAAATTATTCTGAAGCCCAAGAAAAAGATGAATGTAAGCATTAACTATTCAGATGTCCATAATTTCAGTGGCTGATGGGTGAAATATGAATTCCTGACAGTAAAAAAGTATTCAAAAAGAGACAATGTAGAGGAACAAAAAATGAAACAGGAATACAAGAACCAGGACAGAAGCCATTGGGGTTCTTCCCTGAACTCACTGTCACCCTGCATGATATGACATGCGTGATATGACATCCTGTTACCCTGCATGACAAAGCCCTGCAGAATGAGTAGTGACGCAAAGCAAGACTCTACCCCTATCCTACCTGGAGGTATATAACTGCTCTCGAGAAAAGTCTGACTTTGAACAGACAGCAGCATATATTTCTTGGGTAATATTTCTTGGCCACAATATAAATTATTTGCAATGCATTGTCTCTGTTGAAATACTTTGCACAACTTGTAGCTGAGAGAGCATGATCTTCAAAAACTTAAGTATAGGATTGATAGTGAACCACAGCATTAACAACTGTGAGTGCAATCTGAATTAACTGCTTATATATATGGCACATAATTCTGTGCCACAGGGTCTTTATGCAAAGTCTGTGAAAGCTCCGAGATGCAGCCTGCTTTATGGATTGCTTGTCAGTGCTGATCAGCACTGCTGAGTGCTTATGTACAGGAGCCAGGATATCAAATGACCTAAACCTAAGAGCAATGAGCTCTAATCTGCAGATAAATTTAAAGAGCCCAATTCCCCACTGATTTAAAACCGGATTGAAGAGTCTCTCCACCTCCAGAAATTGACTAGTAAGAAACAGCAGGGTAGAAAAATTAGGGACTATTCCTTGCAGTAAGCACAAGCTCACCATTACTACCCTCAATCAGTCTGAAGATCCCGAGTAGCTTTTAAACACCCTATAGCAATTAAAAAGGCAGCTTTGTGGTAGAATGGCCATCTACATTTTAATGATACATACTTAACCAGCTAGACTCCAGCATCTCAGATTCTGATTTATTTTTCCGTCTTCAAACAGCCCTAATAGTGTAGATAGTATTTTCAAGGGTAGAAAATTCAAAGTTGCCCTGTAGAAAAAGCTTACCCTTTTTTTTCCCCATATTCTTACTTCCTCCCCTAGACTCAAATTCTTTACTATTTCTACTACTGCAGTTTGAAGATCTTTCCATTAAATTAATTACTGTACTCCACCCCTTTAATCTTGCTTTGTTTGATTGATTAGAAACAAACAGAGCATGAGCTACAAAGGAAGAATCTTTGCTCTTCATCAGCTGACAGAAGGCTAGTTATTCTCAAACTCCAAAATACAAACTTGCTGGTCTATAAATAACTTCCAGGCAGTCACATCTAAGTCGCCCTAAAAGAGAATTGAGGGGAAGAGACATGTTTGGACGAAATTCCTGTTTTGGATCATTTAACTGTTAAATTGATCCAGTAATTCAATTATTTGCTTACACTGTATAGAAATACCTGGGCAGATCTTCTCTGTCAGAAAATTGGATACAATTATCTCTCTTGTGTTTTTGTAATGTGCATGTTCTGGCAGGATTTTCTTGGAGAACAATCGTACAAACAAATAAGACACCTGGGTACACCTGGGTGGTACAGATTACTAGATTCTTGGTTTTTTCCTATTCTAGACTCTTGTTTTTCTCCTATTAGGTCACCCAGGCGACCACTAGTGGTTATTTTAGTTATAAATGGCTACAAATACGTATGTTTTGAAGTTTATGTGACACTAAGTGGAATAAAATACCACTGTTACTTCTAAGACTACAACCAAGAGTGAAAATATGGCAGGTAAAAAACAGCTAACATCTCATGTAGTCTGACTAGTGAAGCTAACCAGAGCATCCCTTTTTTTTGCACTCTTATGTGTGTAGAAATTTTGGTTTTGTAACTGCAGATGTTCCAGTATTTGCTATTTGTTTTAAAAGTCCCATTCATATTTGTTTTCCTCTACTACAGGTCATAATAAAACATTCAGAATGGTATTGTAACTAATTTGTCTTTTATTTAAAAGAATATAACACATTTTGGAACCTAGCTGCCTGAAATTTCCTCCTGATGTCCGCATTTCCCTGGAACGGATTTGAAAAAGTAGCTGTTTTCATAGCATTTAGAGGTTAATAGCTTCTACAGGTTAACTGGAACAGAGGAACACGCTAAGTCAGGTGCCCTGGGGTCTCCTATGACCTTGTATAATAATTGCCTCCAGTTTGCTCAGATTCAAAATACCTAGCACATTACCAGTGTCTTTCATTTCAACAGGACAAGAAGCATAACAAGCAGAAAGGTGTCAGAAGCACACCTTTGAGCCCTCGGACAGTGACATCACGTATCCACCAGTGTTGTGTTGAGAATCGATATTTGTATTAATTTGGCTTCCTGCTGCTTTAACATAGAAAATGCAGGCATTGAGAAGCTGTCGTGCAGCCATATTCAAATAAGTACATGTTATTTTATGCTGAGCACTGGGACCTGTGACCTGCGTGTAACTGTGTTCAGCTGGAGGCGGCAGGGTGACAGGCAGGGAAGATGATGATTTGAATGACACGAATATAGCTGACTTGAAGATGCTGGCAGATAATTTGCTTCAACTGCTCTAAATGAAAAGCATCACATAAATCAACACCTTTAATGTCAGAAAGGGATGCGCTAAGGTGCACAGTCTTGCTGTTTTCCACCTGATATCTGGCCTGCTCAATATATGCCACTGAATAGATGTAATAATATGCAGGGCAGGAGGGAGAGGGGCACCTGGAAAAGTGCACATTCTCAGTTTGGATCCCAGCATCAACAAAGCATCATGTCTACTGTTGCTCTCATCCAAAGTGTCTTTATGTGGCAACACCATGCGGATGGCACAGAGAAAACTGCCCATTCAATTATGACTGACAGGATGAGACATTTAAAGATTAGTGTGCAGCTTCCAAATTGCTTTGATGTGCTAAAGGATGAATAAAAGACTACCATAACAGCTAGTCTCCACAATACTCTGCTCAGTCCTTTTCACTGATATACCTTGAACTCACCCCTCAATAGCTAGGTCCATTTTGGAACTGAGACCCAAGACACAACTCCAGTGAAGATCCTGGGACTTCTATTTCCTCACAGGATACACCTGCTTTGTAAGTTACACTTTAGAGTGAAAAATCACTTCAAAAGAGAACATTGTCTCTTGGGCCATGTTTTACCAAACACTTTATCCAGATGCACACAACTTCCCCTGGCTGTGAAGATTTTCTAACCTTTCTGGTTTTAAAGCTTTCTATTAAGCAACACTTCAGCAAGTGGGAATCCTACTTTCAAGTGGCAGTGCCATGTTCCAGGGTGCTGTACTGTAATTTAATAGTGCCAAGTACTAGCTTGCATTTTAGAGAATGCTTTTAGCAGCTTGAACTGCATTTTCCAGAAGACTATTTCACTACAAATGCTCTGAGCTTGCTGTTACACAGTCAAAGAACCACACTTTTAAGAACATTTAAACATCACAACCAAATCACAACCATCTGATATCATCACAGTTGCTGTGTCGTGTCTAGCAAAAATAGATTATGGAATGTCATATGATTAGCAGAAATAATCTTATAATAATACTATTTTTGGAGAGGAGACACAAACATTCTGAGCCACTATCTATACAGCTTCCACAGCAAGCATAGGCAAGCCAAATTTATCCTGAGGCTTTTTGTTGTTGAGGGATAGCTCCAACCAATCCTTTCTTAGGTGTTTAATCCATGTTCTGTCACCCACCCTTTAAATTATACCAGCTTTTTTATCTTAATCTTCATGCTTTTGTTTAGGTACTGGAATTCAGCTTTTCTCTTACTTTTTCTATAATTTCATTTAATTAAAGGTTCCTTTGTTGTTGCATTTATTTTTCTAACTTGTGTATTTTCATGGCAAGGACTCCCTCTGGCAAAACTGGGAGATTTACTTCACCGTATTTCCTTCCTAGCACTTCCCAGGTTTTTACCATGGATTGTCTGCCCCCTTCCCATCTATCTGCTTTTTGAAATATAGGAATCACACTGGAAGTGCACTGACTGAATAATAATAATGTGTATTCAGCGGGAACACGACAAGAATCCTAGACTCATTGCCTCTCTACAATAATACATCAACTGCAATAATATACAAAAATATATAAATAATATGCAACACTTTCCATAAATATAGAAACTCATGTGGAAATACAAGGCTGTTGCTAATTACAATGACGAAATATACAGTCCTACTGCTGCCAGAAGTGTCTAGCAGAAAGGAATATAGATGGGAATGAATAGAAAGGACTTGAGACTTCTACTCCACCCTTTTAACTGGTGCTGCCTATCGCACTTCTCAACAGCCCCTCCTATTAGCCTCCCTTTCTCATTCCCCGTACGCAGCACTGGCAGCATCCACGTTCCCTGAACATCACCCATCCAAGATCTTCTGTTCCTGGAACATCCGTACCATTCATACAAGACAAAATACCTGTGTCTTAAGCCCAGACAAAAGCAGCTCAGAAAGAGGCAGGTCAGGAGTGATCAGGATGCAGACCACAAAACTCCCAGCAGGAAGAATGAAACTTGGAGTTAGACTATACCTGAACATACAGCGAAAAAGTTCTTGCTATTCCTCAGTTCCACAGCTGAGACAGTGCCCAGGGAGCTGCCACAACTGTTCCCTGTCATCTGAAGGTACTTTCTAGGCACAACCTCCTCCCCAGCTTCCTGGCCCTCATTTACAGGGTGAATTCTCCAGCTGCTACTAAATGCAAATGACCCTATGAATCAAGTCCAGGTAATCTTGCTTACCCATTTGTGCCATTGCCAGAATGTAAGGGTCCTGCAGAGGCCAGGCAGCTGGCAGAGCACCTTTAAGCTTGGCCACAGGGATTCACCAGGGTGATGCTAAACACCAGCATGTTGGCTCTTTCACCAGGCCTTCTTAGCAGCGCACTGAATTCAGATTTAGACTTTCCAAATGATACATTGTAAATCATATATAGGCTTGGGTAACCCTCTCCTTCTCCCCCACTTAGTAGAGCAATTTCAACCAGCTCTGCATTTGCTGGCATTTTAGTAAGTGTACTATACAAGCAACACTAACACAAGAGATGCTTTATCCTATATCACAACCCTGTTAGATGCAAGAATATTGATGTTTTGGACAAACATCTAGAATATTTTCAGTATAGTAATAAAAGATTGGTCTCTAGTTTCCCTACTGTTTTCAGCAAGTTTCTTTGCTATAAGACTACAGCAACACCTTTTTTCCAGTGAATCAACATAAAGCATTAATGGAGAAAAATAAACAGTTGCTGGTGTCCTACACAGACTCATTAGCAAATATACTTGTGCAATCATGTTCAAGGGAGTTCCAGTTTCCAATGTGTGGCTGTATCAACCCTCCTTCAGTAAAACATCAATGCTAACTGCTTTGTGTGTTGCAGCTGTCAAGCCCGAGGGCAGGACCATGCTGGCATAAGGGGATCTCCAGGGCAAAGAGTGATTCTCTGCATCCTGGTTACAGGCACGTCTGAGTGGGACCCCTCTGGGCTGCTCTCAGGGGGGTGGTAATGGACAGTTCGTGGCCTATCCTCGCTACTGCCATTTAATACAGCCTCCCTCATTAGCTGGCAAAGTGAATCTCAGCTAAAATTCAGCTTCCCACCGGCAGTGAATGGAGGGCAGCAGCATTTACTCTAGGGCTGTATGGCAATGAAAATAATTTAGAAATATATATTTCCAAAGCTTTCCATCTCAGAACAAGTAAGCTAAGCTGCTTTGAGAGTCTCAGTCAAAACACACGCTCTCCATCCATAATTGAATACGGGCTTTGGGTTTACTGAGCTGCTCAAAGTGCTTTGTTCCTCACCAGTTGAGCACCAGCCGGCAGTAGCACTTAGCTCTGTTGGAGCAGTCGCCTGGGAAAGCTGACGACCCCGACTGCCTGTCAGCCTGGGTCTCTGGTCATGCAAGGTTTTGTGTAATGGACCACATGCAGTACATGTGAAATATTTACCATAATGATATTTACAAGGGGTCTGGCTCCCAGGAGAGACTGAAAGCCTGAATGTCATATCAAAGTGTAGTGTAGCGTGTTGGGTTTTTTTTGACTGCATTCAGTAAGTGTGGAGCCAGACAAAAAAACCCGATTTGCTGGGGTCAGTAGCCACAAGAAATACCCAAGCGTTCCTAGTGAGAGTCAGGGAAAAAAGTGACTGAGCAGAAGCAATGCTTACCTGCAGAAAGCCTCTCTATTTGCAGCAGGCTACGTCGAGCCCTGTGCCACCTCTCCCTGCTGCCATCTTGTTTGCTCCATCCCCATCCCCATCCCCAAAGCTTCATGCTGTCAGCTCATTGAGGCAGCGGGGGGGCAGTTATAAATGTTTAATGAATGCTTTTACAGGTCCCTGGCAGGCAGGGTGCATGCTGTTTGCGAGTCCGTGCAGTGATGTTATGTCCAAGGCAAGATGCCATTAGACTAATGGAGAGAGAAAAGCGCTGTGGGGGGTGGGAATGGGGTGATGCGGGGGGCAGGGGCAGATAGGAGCAAGGCTGGTGGCACAGTGGCAGCAGGGCATCCAGAAGCCCAAATTGCAAAAGCAGGCGGCTGCAAGTTTCTACTTCATCTGGAATTTAAACTCTATGGAAAATGTGAAATGCAATTTTTCTGCCAGAGCTTTTGCTGGTGATGGATGTGCAACTCTGGAGGTCGGGTGCTGGTCACAGGAGGTATCCTGACATCCATGCTACAAGTGCAGTAGGACTTCATGCTTCTTGGCTTCATGAATCACCATCTTTAAAAGGTGGTATGTTGCTGTGTTTAGATGGAGGGGAAATACAGCCTATGCCTCCTGGTCTGTAGCTGGTTTCCTGTTTCCAAAACGCATTTTAATAAATGCTTCACTCAAACACATATTCAGATGGTTCAACAGCCTCCTCAGGGTATATTCAGGTACTTTCTATTTCTTCACTTTCACCTCAAGTCTCGACAATGCCTCTATCTAGCCATCCACACTGGTAACAGTCCATTGAAATGAACCGTTTCGTGTTTTCCCTGCTTGCCCTGTTTAATGTTTGTCTCCAGCACACATTTTCTATGGAATTTCCCATGAACTGATCTTGTGAGCCATAATAGAGCATGATACTGTTAGTGTCACCTTGGCCTGATGAATCTGCAGCACACTAAGCACTGATGATAATTTTCCCCTAGAGATGGGCCATATTGGCTACTGACAATGCTTCCAGAGTCTGGGGCTTGGAGCATCTTTCAGGCTACACCAGGGTGGTTGCTGAACTTTGTTCAATGCTTCTATCTATATCTTCAATAACTTGCAGTATAAATATCTAAAATAAAAGTTGCCATCTCCTCAACAATCAAAGACTATGTGTGGAGAGAATGCCACAGTAAATTAACCCGGCAGAACCCAAAGCTCCTGAAGCCTTTATGGTGATCTTCGCACAGTAAGGATTTTATAAGAAAACCAGCAACATCTGCAGGGGACAATGCAGGTCTGGGAATTAAGAAGTCATGTTTTCTGACCTCTGATTTTGTTGTGTCTCAAGGTTAAGAAACTACATTTGTCTAACATGGGGGATAACAACTAACAATTCCCATTGAACAATGGGAGAATCTCTTTAATGATTACCTCGTGCATCAAATGGGTCAAACTATCCATGAACAGTAAGTGTCTTAATTTATTCCAGATGTGGCTAGACATGAATACAAGTGAGATCTTCGGGAAGCTCAGATGCTCAACACCTGAAAATCTTGCTTTGTTTTACACAGCTGGAGTTCAGGATTCATAAGGCAGATGGATCTGTCTTTGAGCTGCTAAGCTTTTAAGTATGGCCGTAACAACAATCCTTACTTTTTCCTTTAAGTATTCTTAATAGTATTCACAGGCAACCTGGGCCTCATACAAAAGCAACGAAGCTGTGTGTGCTAATTCCTGGCTGCCTGTTTTGCTAAAGATGAGTAAGACTCACTTATTTTCCACGGAGTGTTTTACTGTGGCAACAGATAATCCATTTTTTTTAAGGAATAAGTGTGTAAATTGATGAAAACTGCTCCCTGCCAGCCATGACTATAATATACCATGGCCACTGTAGATCCTGTTCTGCCACGTGTTGGCAGATGCTTGTTCAGAGGCATTCTCCCAAACTTTGGCAGGTCAGAAAAGAGACATTCAGCCTGTAACAAAGAGTGAAACCTATATAAACCCTCACTAGCCAGTCTTGTCCTTGCTCTGTTCTACTGCGTCAGTGATGAGACACTGCAAAAGCTTGGGATATCATTGCAGCTCTGTGGCATTGCCCTTTGGGACACCTTTGTACTAACCCACTGGCAAAGGTATGTTAGAAATTGGGTCCAGTGGCACCCAATGCAGAGGCTCTGAGCCTGGGCTGCAGGCTTGCAGACTTCATATCCCTCTCTTGTGGCAGTAATTTCAAGTAATAGAGTATTACCAGTTAAAGTTTTTTTTAGCAATTTATCTTCTGCATCCATGCCCATTTTATAATCTTACTTCTACATGGAGCTCATAGACTGACAGCACAGATTGCATATACAGGTAAAACTCTCCCCGCTCTTTCTTTTATGACTGCTTTAACCAGTGTACATGCTTATTTAAAGCAAATATCTGCATGAGAAAAGGTGAAAATGAATCATAAAGAGAAGAGTGTAAAGGATATTTGACTCGGAAATCAGTAGACAGGCTTAGTGAAATGCTTAATCTGCACTTGCTACATTGAGCTATTAATCCTGTTGTTTCCACCTATCTTTTCCCTGATATTATTTGCATATAACCTCTCTTCCTAGTTATACGTAGTAAACCAAAAAACCCCATAATTTGCCCTTGAAGATAAGGGGTTGTTATCATGAGCCCTTGCTTTGTATGGGTTACAAATGTATAGCTGTTTGCACCTCAATTTTGCATCTCCAATGCAGTGTTCCTACATTTTGATTCACATGAGGAATAGAAACTTTAAGCAGAATGTCATCTTTGCTGCAGTGAAATTTAACAGCTTGATGTACTACCATCTGTTTAAGGGAAAATAAGCATCAAGCTGATGTGTTTAAGGCTATAATAATACTTCAAATTGTACAGCAATACTGAAGGCGGATTCATTCTTTGAGTAGACTGATCTCTTTTGGAGGTGCTATATGACAAGAATGGACATAATTGTTTGGTATCTTGAACAGGAAAGACCAGAAATTTGGTACAGTAGAAGAAAGGAAAGCAAAGGATACTTGACAACATAGCAGAAGAGTCAAGGGGAATAAGAGCACATTGGCTTTGGCTGCTGAAGGCAAGATAGCAAGCAAGGACAGTAGCTGGTGGACTGTGAAAACAAACTGAGCTCTTGATACAACTGTACCACAGCTGCTGCTCTGAAACAGCTGCTGCCTTCCCAAGACCACCCTCATTTTGCTTGTGCTTTTGACTAAATTTCTATTGCATGTTTTCTGGGATGGGGAACCTTTGTGGCAAGAAATTTTTCCATCTTGCTTGTGCAGTATCCAGCACCATGTTCATAACCACTAATATTTCCACAAACGATGAATTTAGTAACAACAGTACTGGTTGCTTTTATTTTCTCACTGGTATCCTCTTTCATCATGACCAAAAACCATTTAAATGAAGCCTGAATGTCTTCCTTTTGCTTCCTGAGCTTTTACAATATAAATCTTTCCTGCTCTGATTTCAATCAAGGACAACATTCTCCTTCAGTGGGATGATCTAAGCAATAGAAATCACATCAAGAAGGGTCTACTTAGACAAGAGTCAAATCTGGGAAGTTTAGAAGGTTCCTGCAGTGGTTAACTGTTAGCTGAATTAACTGTTGCTCATATTTTGCCTACAGCTGTCAGTGAAAAGATATTTCTGGTATGGGAGAGGAAGAGTGGATACCATCCTGCCTGTGTCAGTGAACACAACTTGCAATCCCCAGGTGTCCCACAAGGCCTTTAGGATGGGAACAGTTAATCTCTCCACCTGCAAGGTTTCATGACCAGCCTTCTAGACTAGGTGCTAAATCACCTCTGCACATCCTCATTATACTTCAATATTTAGCATGTTAAGAAATGTAGCTAAGAGAATCTTGTTCCCAAATGTTATTTATTCTCCATGATTCTGCAGATGCTTCTTCAAAAAAATGAAATAGAGCAAGGACAGCTTCAATATTTTCCCTTCCTCTAATTTTTTTTTCCTGTTGCTTTTCCTTAATTGGAGCAGCATATGGGGATGTATTATAGTGTATTACACCATGTTAAAAGGTACAAAGAAAAATATAAGTCACCTAGGGTACTATTTTTAACATCTACGTTATAGCTGGGTATTAAAAGAGTTAATACGGTGGAACATCCTACTTCACTTGTTGAGAGTTAATGATGCTTGTAAAACAGTGCTTTGCTCCAACCACTTGTTATCATCAAGGACTGGATATCCCTCTTTATATTCATGAAAATGAATATATATTCGGTTTATATTTCTATGCATGAAAAATTATTAACCTATAATGGGAGTTCTTGGTTCTTCTTTAAATGAAGGATTAATGAAAAATCTTTCAACTGTTCTAGCCTGAATCCACCCAGAAACGAAAGCATCACAGAAAAGACTATTCATAAATGAAATAGTAGTAAAAAAGAAAAATACCTTGCAATGCCAACAGCTTTTATTAGCACATTTCTTCTGAGTGCAAGTGCTAAAATTATGTGCTATCTTGTAAACATAGCATATCTGTCTAAATGCAGTCTGCTAATATGAGCAGACTTTCCCATACCCCAGGCTGAAATTGAAGGATTTTGCAATTACTTTATTACCCATTAGGGAAAATCTAACCCATAAATGTTATCAAATTTTTAAAAATTATTCTTTAAAAGCCAATGTGTCAGTAGGAATCAGAAGGTGGAAGTGCTGATGACCTAAGAGGTGCTTGGGAATTATGCTTAGTTATTGCATGGTTACAGGGATGAAGTAGTCTGAGTTGTGAAAACTGATGGCCATTGAGATTGTGAAGCTTTCAATCCTGTAAGGAATAAGCGAGATAAATAGTGGAACCACAACCTTGGTCTTCAGGAGAGAAGATGATGGCTTGTTCAGGGATCTGTTTGTCAGGATCTCAAAGGAGACTGCCCTGGAGAGCAAGGGGACCCAGGAGAGTTGGTCGACCTTCAAGAACATCCTCATCAGAGCACAAGAACAAATGCGGCAGGCAGCCAGCATGCCTGAACAGGGATCTCCTGCCTGAGTTCAGCCAGTAAGCAAGCACACAGATGATGGAGAGTACTTGTGATCCAGGAGCAATACAGAAACATTAGTTGAGTAAACATGGAAGGATTTAACAAAGCCAAAGCTCGGGAGGAGTTAAAGCTCATACAGGATTTGAAATGCAACAAGAGGTGCTTCTATAAGTACACTGACAGTGAAAAAATATGTGGTCCTGCTGCTCAGGGGTTAGGTGACTTAGTGGTAGGGTGTTTCAGACAGAGCTGGAGAAGCAGGCTGATGGGGACCTTTAAGCTCTACCAAGGCAAAGTAAGTCCTGCATTGAGGGCCAAATAATCCGATGCAACAGTACAGTCTCAGCCCCAACAGGATAGCAAGCAGCTTTGCAGGAAAGGACCTAGGGGTACCAGAGGACAAGAAGTGAAACATGTCAGCCAGGGGCTCTTACAGCAATGAATGCCAACGACATTGTGGCCTGTAACAGCAAGTGCATCCAGCAGGTTGATGGAAGCAACTGATCCCCTCTGTTTGGCATGTGTAAGACTGCATCTTGGTAAGAGGCTGCATCTGGAGCACCATGTTCAGTTTTGGGCTCCCCAGTGAAAGAAAGATACAGACATAGTGGAACAAGTCCAGCTCTTGACATGCAGCCAAGTGTGCTATCAGTGTTCGCAACTCAAACTAGTTCATCCTGTTAGTCAGATTCAAGTAACTCCCTCCAACAAACACATTAACAGAGTAAAACATAGTAGCCCATGACACATAGACCAGGTAAGAGGATCTAATACTTTGAGGATATGGAAGAAAAATTATATGATGGAGAACAAAGTACAATTTTTCTTACCCAGGATGAGAGAACTGGAATAGGAAATGATTTATCAACCTGCCCCTTTAGTGCACCAATGTAACAACTTAATGCCTGAATGAAATACTTCAGAGAAGAAAAGAGAGATACTGATCAACTTTCAGGTTCTTACTTGAAACCCCCTATGTTCATTAAATGTTTGTTTGTTTGCATTGGTGTGGCAGCAAGCAAACATGAGTGCCAGTGACCTGGAGGAGATAGCTGTAGGGCCAGAACTCCAACTTCAGTGGGATACAGTTCCCTTTCTACTTCTCATATTAGCAATAACAAAGGATAGGTTCTGCTTAGGGACATCGTCTAGCTCATTTACATGCATCAAACCTTTAATACAGATTTGTATCCTAGGAACTCATGAAAATATTGAGGACATTATACTAAAATATATTTTATTAAAACCAAAATATTTTCCTTCTGCCATCAATAAACATATTAACAGGGTTTATACAGATACAATTAACATTTATATAAATTAATCTACATATGTTATTATTTCTCGGCTCTATTTTTTCTACGATGTTTGCATCATGCTGTGACAGGTCCAAGTTTTTACAATGTAAAATTAGACAAAGCTCCCAAAATCTTATTATAGAAGTTAAACATGCAGTTGTATCAACTGTTTTCTCCATGTCTACAGATCTTCAGCATCTTCTTCTAATTTAAAAGCTGTGAATTTATGTGAGTGCTGAGTATATCACTCCTCTGAAAGATGTCACCAACATCTTCCCACTCCTATCTTCTGTCAAAAATCTTCCATCCAATCATGTAAAAGCTTAAAGCCAGAGAGGTTGCAGTATTCAGTTTAGGTGCAGGCATGTGACAAACCCTTTTCTAGCTCTGCCATTATTCCTACCCTACTTTTCATGTGTATCCCTCAACCAGAGGCCTGTCACCATAGGGACCTGCCTTACTTGCTCTAGCTAGACACTGCAAAAATGAAGATGCAATTTGTTTCTCACAACAGGCTGACTGCAGTGCCTCAGACTCTCCTGATCTGATCGTGACAGCCATACAACTCTGCTGTCTGCTACATCTTTCCATGGTATTATAGCTATAATTTCTTAATGCACTAACCCTGTGTTCAAGGCTCCAAGTGCTATAAGCCTAGAGGACTAATGACGCACATCACTGCTCCAGCCTAAACGCCTGAATTTGTTCAGTACTTTTCCATAAAATTTGGGTGGATCAATTTGGAGTTGGCAGTTCTGTGGCATTCTGCTCGTGCAGTAATTCTGCTACCTCTCCTGCTCCTATCTGTAATTTTTCCCTACTTCTGCTGCTGCCCACTGAAGCTGCTCTGGCTGGACATCTTCTCAACTTCTTGAAAGTTTCTGTCGGCAGTGGATTCTTTTTCTTTGGATGCCAATACTGTCATTGTGATATCACTACTACTGGGAGAAATGCCTGACCTACCATGAGGTAACAGCCAGATCCAGGCCCTGAGTTTATGAAAGCCCTGTAGTAATTTCTCTGCAGTACCTGTGCTACAGACTGGCCTAAGCCAGATAAAAATCTGTATTTGCTGGATCTCTGCAAAAAACCTGATGTGCAGAATTCCCTAACTGGGAACTTCTGTGGTAATGCAGTGCACTGCAACACTGCAGTGCAAAATGACCAGCATGCGTATTACTGTGAAGAGAGCCTACAAGAAGAAATACAAATGGCCTAGGAAGCCAGCCAAAGCTCCAGCCTCTTTCCTGCCCTCTCCCCTTCTTGACAAATGTCTTCCTCCTCCCATATGAAAAAAGATGAACTTAGTGTGGACCCATGTGAATGCTGCCCTACCTAGAAGTTCAGCATTCAAGTGATGACTCTTGGCACAAACCTGAGTCTCACAGAAGAGGCAAAAAAGTCACTATTGTCAATAAGGTCCACTGGAAGACTCAAGTGTGCATTATCTGCAGACTGAATATAATCAAAGGATGGGTGTCACTAAGGTCCCTAGCTTCTCTACAGACTCCTCAATGGAACAAAAACTCTTCCAGCCACAACATTTCTGCATGTGCAACCCAGTGACAGAAAGTGAGAAACAAATTAAATAACAAAAGGTAGGTCCAGCTCAATTTTCTTTTGAGGAAGAAACAGAACTGAAAACAAGAGGTAGGACCAGCACAGACCTGCTCAAAAATCTCAATACACAACAGGGCTACTATGAACAAGGTGCATGAAAGGCAGGTGCAATATAAAATACCAGGCAATATATTAAAACCTGATCCTGAATAAAAATACTTCATAATCTAGAAGCTGTATCAAATCTGCAACCACTCCTCACACTGGATCGAATCTGATTGTCAGATGATGTGGCTGCACCCAAATCCAGCACAACTACTAGTGAAACCTCCCCATTATCGTCAAAATTAGCAGATTCATCTTGAAACTGCTGATTGATAGATTATATGCAACAGAAACATTGTACATTTTACAAGCCTTCCTCTATACTGTGTATTGATAAAACTAGGCTAATGATGGTAACTACTACCTACTGTTCTAACAAATATATCTTATCTTTCGGTCTTCTAGCACCAGCTTCGTCCTGTCATAAACTTCACAAAAAGTCTGAATTAGGAATTCACAAAACTAGAGGTCATACCAAAATTAATGAACAGACCCATATTCAAAAATGAGAAAGAATAGACATCCTTCTGATTTCACATTTACATACATTCTAGCAATAGATTTCACCTGTTCAGCATTCTGGCAACAGAAACAGTTATAACAAAAACAAACACTTCTAAATCCTCAGTAGCTCTCACTAAAACTTAAAAAAATGTCAGGAAACTAAAGAAATTCATCTGGTTGCTGGTCCTGTGGTTTTCCTTTTCTGAAGAGATGCCCCAGGGTTACATGAAATACAGAATTAATGACTATCTCAGTGATTTATGAACAGCACAGGCCTTGAGTGAAAAAGTCTACTTCTCAAATGTTCTTTTGACTTCCTGAGGAGGCTGTCAGTCTAAACAGGAGCAAGATTCTCATTTGAGAAAATACATTTATAATTTATAGACTAAGTTTTCTTCTTTGTTGGCGATGTTGGTTTTGTTTTGTTTGTTGGTTTGTGGCTTTTGTTTTGTTTTGCTTTTTTTTAAGAATGCACATTCGAGGAGCAAATCTGATCTGGAGTGATTATTAAAATTCAAATAGAAAATACAAATGTAAGTAACAGCTTGAGTTTAGCCAGTAGGCAAACAAGAGATTTGAAGATCTCTAAAGACACGTAGCCTTGCCTTTTTTCCCAAAATAGTGAAGCAAATAGCCACGAGAAAACAAAAAAAAAGGAATTTTAATAATTTACTACAGCAACTAGCTCATTAGCAATGATGAAAATGTGTTTGAGAAGGATTTACTTGATCATATATAAACAACCACAGAAGCCTTTAAATTAAGTTCCAAAGAAAAAAAATTCAGTGTCTAAGGTTGCCACATGAGAGTACCACTGTTCTGTCCTTGCAGTTCTTATGTAAGGTTTTGTGTGAATTGCAAAACATGTCTCTGAAACTTCTGTTTCCTGTAGGAAGCAGGAAATCTATGGAAGATCTGAATTGGCAGGGGGTTTGGAACTAGGTGATCTTAAGGTCCTTTCCAACCCTTACTATTCTATGATTCTATGATTCTATGGTATTAACAGCTACAGTCTGAGTCCTGGATCATTTTACATTATATGCATTCCAGTTTAATTCTTTTGTAGCATCACATGGCTGACTGGATTTGTCCCCATGAAATCTTGTTTCTGCTTGATGCAGTTTTAATTTTAAAGCTATTTTTATATTTCACAATGTAACAATCTAAAAAGAAAGGATGCAACATCTATAACGGATTCAGTGAAAATCAGCTCTTATTGAAATGATGACTACCATTGTTAGAACATTGTGGATCATCTTTTCTCACAGAAGGCAATAGACATCTCAGTAATTTTTTTAATATGTGACTTTGCCAGGTGGATTCCAGACAGAAGGCAGTTCGTACCCACGAACAGCCTGCAACCTCTTTTGCTTCTTCTCAAGCTGCTTTCTCATCTCCACCTTTTCCTGAGAACAAAAAAAAAAGTGTCAGAAAACCCACAAACCAAACCCAAACAAAGTCCCCATCAAAAAAAGCCAACAGAAAAGTTACAATTATTGTTATACCTTTCTTGTGTGAAAAGAAAAGTTAACATGAAATGCAGATTTACCTTTGGAGCTTAATGCATCTCTTCCAGGGATTCAGTCACACATTGCAAAATGCAACATAAGACGCAGCACATTCGGTATCATTTACGATTAAGGTGCGTGCCTCAAGGATGGGCTGATTTTGAGCACTCTCTAAGCAAAAAGCCCAACAGAAGGCCTAGTGGATTAGGTACTGTATTTGTCTTGTATATAATTAGTCTCATCTTAATTATCTATTTTTGCTAAGAGGATACCTAAATCACAATGCTAAATATGTTGTTCTCATGTAATGAGAACATTGAAACATCTTTGTAACATTCTGTACTTATTAAATCATGCTTCCCATGTACTAGAACAAATTGGGAATTAAACAATTTAATTATAAACAAGTATCTATCTAAATTATAAACTGCAAGGTTCTGATGATATTTTCTATTGTTTCAGTGATAGGCAATTAGCATGATGAAGGATTGGCAAGATACTTGCAATATTCTTTTTGTGCCTGAATGACTAATGATTTCCAAGAGACATGTCATTCAAAAAATAATTACCACTTATTTATATTATTTTTGAATTTTTATATTGTTCTGTTCTATATAAAATAAGCATTCTTGTTATGCTTATTTTACATAGATGACTGCCATTTCATCATTGTGAAGACAGCATCTAAGGGTGCATCTGCACTGAAGAGTTCTTCATGGACGCAAGTTTTTTTTGTATTGCACCTGCAGGTTTGTGCTGCATGCTTGAGCAGACCACTTAACTGACTTAAAGCAATTCTCTCTTCGTGGAATCAAGGTTGACATTATGGACCAGAGCACAGTGCCCCATTTGACATGTGGATAAAAGGCCCTTGAGCAGCTGGCTTTCTGGCACATGAACAGTGCATTCATTCCTAGGATCAAGAACTGGCATACACATTATTGGTAGTAAAGATGTAATGTGGATATAAAGTCTTAAGATCATTAATTGTACCAAATTCAACCTTGGTCCCTTCCTCTTTTGCAGCCTATCAGCCAGTATTTTGAAGCATTCTAAAAGTTTCGTATTTACACATGTATGAAACTCTACTGCAGTGTAAGTCCTGCTCCTTCAAGATAGCAGTAAGATAAATGGCAGTCTTACGTAACTCATGATCCTAGCCCTTATTCCCTGGGCTTATTCTCTGCCTTCAACACAAACAAAACTTTATGTTCTAGTCCTAACTATAGTTAATATTCTCGCAAGTCACAACTGATAAAATCTTCCCTAAAATAATAAATGTTATTTGAACTAAAAGGAGAAGAAATGATGAAAGATTAAATCAATAACTATAGCTTGTCATACACTAGATCAACTTGATTGTATGGCTTGATTTCTCTGTGGAAGTTTCCTACTCAATAGCTTAGTAAGACGAACACATTTTTCACTTACAAAATTCTGGGAAGATCACATTCTTTAGCAGTATGACTACCACGTAATAACTGAATTTTAGATAGCACAGAAGCCTTACAACATTTAAAAGGAGTAACAATAACAGCCTTATTTCTAACATATTGCAATGTCAGGAGATTAAAATTCCAATATATAAAGTATTTTCAGATAGATCTTATTAAACCACATGAAATGAATAATGCACATCAGCTGTTTCTCACCCAGAAAAGCAACAAATCCATAAGATTCACCTAGTACATCATTTCATGATGTTTTTAAGCAGCTTTAGAATGCCAAAAATAGGTGTTGAGCATGCTCAACCTCAAGGTAAAATTTCAAACTTCTAGGGCATTTAAACTTACTATGTTGATCTTCAAGAATTATTTGAAAGCAGCCTCACTTTTCATCAACTCATACTAGGTTAAAGTTTACCACATGAAATGGAGAACGTATTACATCTAGGATACTCACTCTTCTCTACATAAAACAGGTATCAAGATTACTGTCTCAAGAATAATGGAAACTAAACAGATCTGTCATTATAAACTTCCTACATGTTCCTCTCCACGTTCTACTCCTCAGAACAGGAGTGGACACTGGTATTATGCATTAAGTAAAAACCGATAATTTATCAAGCAAAATATCTGAATTAGCTTGAAGACTACTTGGTGAGCAGCAAGAGGCAAATACTATGAAAGAAACAAATAAATCGGAAGCTTAAATTTCCTCCACAGTAGTAAAGTATCTCAGCTCAATATTATCCTTTTTATGTTAGTATTTAACAAGTGTTAATAGCCTTTTTCAGGGCATTTATTTTCATGCTTAAAAAGTAATCTTCTCTATGCACTTATGTTATCAAACATTCACAAAATGACCTCTAAAAGTGTAAGTAACAAAATTTCCATTAACATAAGAGCAGAATGTTACTTATATTTTAGAAAAACTACAAGGAGATTTTTTTGTCAGTTTTACCCATGCATTATAGTCAACACCTGGTTCAGGAAAGCTGAGGATGAATTTACACATGTATTTCTGTTGCATGCTAATGAAAACATAGTAGAGTACTTCCCACTATATTACCCCTATTCTATTTCCCTTCAGACAAAATCCTCTTATTTGAAGTAATACACTTAAAAGGCTTCCACAATTCTGCCCTCTCAGATTTGATGCTTGTTCATCTACCTGTAGGCAGATATCATCCTAGTTCCCTTGATAGCACATTGTGACTTCATGGGCATTTCTCTCCTGCAGTTCACTGAAGGTGTGTATTTTCTCTATTACTATACAAAGTGAGATAATACTCTGGCCAAACATGACACAGACCTATTGTCTGATATGCTTTCTCAAATAAAAGTGTTTAGCTGCAAAAGCCAGCACAATTTCTGAAAGCAAAAATGTGAAGACTAGGAATGAGACACATCAGTCAACACTTGCACATAAGACACTGAAAATGAGACAATTTTAGAGGTTCCTCTGCCAATCGATTCAGTACCTATCATATCCTCCAACACCTGCTTATTTTTTGAAGTCTATGTCTTATGTAGGCACCTGTACATCCTCTAGTCATTCGTCCAACTAGTAAAACTTTTATTAATAGTCTCACGGAAGTGATGACCTCACGAATTTATACACTATTTGGACAGGGGAGCATGTGCTAGGCAGCACATTACATTCCCCAAAAAAGGGATAATTCTTTTATCTTCATACAGAGTCCAAGACTGCAAAGAAGTCAAATGTACAATGAGAGGTAACTTACGCTTTGGTACAACTACACTAATTGAGGATAGTCTGAATAAGTGGAGCATACTGGGACAGAGCGTTAGCTACTCAAAGGATAGTAATTCCTTCTTGGAAACCAGGAAGAAATAATCTAAGATTAATTATTTGTCAAAACTGAGCTGCAAATCACTTGACAAAGAAGAACAAAGAAAAAACATCTTACCAATGATTACAGAAATCAGAGGTATTCTAATAGGAAAACAGGTTGAAGAAGATCTTAAAAGACTTAAACCTAAGACTAAAAATATTTGAAAATAGACATGAAAACATGCAGGTTCTTGCTGTTTTATGTAACTGAATGTTAAGGACCTTAAACCACCTGAGTTGCATGATCCCATTCTTATAAATTGCAAGAGACCATATGTACAGGATGCATACCAAAAATCACAACAGAGAGACAACAGAAGAAGCACTCTCATTCTAAGAAAACCTTGGAAGTCACTATGATGAATGTGTCACAGGGTGAGGATGAAACCCCAAGTTTTCCTTTAACTAGCAAGTCACACATCTTTAAGCAAATAATGTATGCTCTCTTCTAGTTTGTCTTTCTGTAGCAAGGAGAAAAATAACAAAACTGCGTTATTGTTAGGACTCAAGTGCTAGGTTAGTTTTCTGCTTAAGAACTGTGACCAAAGTACAGTGCTGCAGGAAAAATATAGTTTGGAGCATTAGAATTCCACCCTTTCTAGTAAATGGATATGCTCATTACAAGTGCCTTCGTCAATTTTAAGGTATACAAGTCTACACTTTAAATGCTTCTTTGAATTTATATGCACTCTGTTGCTGCTGGCGATGCTGCTTGGCTTTGCAGGGATGGCTGGCCCTTCAGAGATGGTTATTCCTGACAAGGAATGCCAAAAATTTAAGACTAATTGTAAAATGTGAAACGCTATGACATGTAGGTAGGCAGAATATGTTTTCTTGCATGCTAAATATCAAGCCCACCATACTTTATCAATTTGCTTAAGAAATTTGGGGAACTGTGTAATGCTGCCATCATCTGGCCTCTCTCGTAACAGTACGAAAAAACATTAGTATAGCAATACTTCAGTGTCCAAACTCATTAATGCATTAATCTTTCTGGTTTTGACAAAGTGAAAAGAAAAATATACCAGCCACTTTTCATATTCCTCCATAGCCTTTTTGTTTTTTTCTTCCTTCTTCGCCTGTTGAATTTCCTGCTTTCTTCTCTCTCGGATTTTTTCTGCTTTCTTCTGTTTTATATATTCTTCCTTTTTTTCATTCCTGTATAATGAGAGTGAAGAACAGGAGATCATCATGTAACAGAATAAATGCTGCATCTGTGACTGATTAACTAAATTGAGTCAAAAGAGATATTTTACACATCTGATAAAAGATCAAGAATATATATTTACAATCTTCAAAGTACATCTTTATGTATTACCAAGGTATACATGAACCTACTATTCTAGCATGCCATCAGCTTTTCTGTACTACTTTCAGCCTTATTTGGTATCATATAAAAAACCCAGACTTAAAACTTCCGTGAGCAATAGTAAGTTGCACACATTCTGTGAAAACTCTTTGTCTTGTAAAACTAACAAAGAATTGCTCTAGCAAACACATCCCATTTGCTTCTGAATACATCTACATTCACATTTTGTATTCCACAGAACTCTTACATGAAGATTTACCTTCCTTCCTATGGCTTGGTAATGAAGCATGAGACTAATCAGATGACAAATTATAGAATCACAGAATCATAGAATGGTTTGGGTTAGAAGGGGCCTCAAAGATCATGCAGTTCCACCCACCTGGCCTGGGCTTGAACACTGCCAGGGATAGGGCATCCACAACTTTTCCGGGAAACCTGTTCCAGTGTCTCACAGTAAAGAATTTTTTCCTAATATCTAATCTAAATCTACCCTCTTTCAGTTTAAAACCATTCTCCCTTGTCCTATCACTCCATGTCCTTCTAAAAAGTCCCTCTTCAGCTTTCCTGTAGGCACCCTTTAGGTATTAGAAGGCTGCTCTAAGGTCTCCCCAGAGCCTTCTCTACTCCAGGCTGAACAAGACCAACTCTCTCAGCCTGTCTCCATATGAAAGGTACTCCAGCCCTCTGATCATCTTTGTGGCCTCCTCTGGACTCCCTCGAGCAGGTCCACTTCCCTCTTTTTTGGGGGGCCCCAGAACTGGACGCAGTACTCCAGCTGGGGTCTTACGAGAGCAGAGGGGGAGAATCACCTCCCTTGACCTGCTGGTCATGCTTCCTTTGAAACAGCCCAGGACAGTGTTGACTGTCTGGGCCTCGGGCACACACTGCCAGCTCATGCTAAGCTTCTCATCAACCACTCAATGAA
>JANHGB010011878.1:0-22432 GCA_026283785.1 Coracopsis vasa | reverse complement strand
ATTAATAGCCTTTTATGCTAGATAGTATTGATATTTTAATCTGAGGCATTAAGATACAGTGTTTTTCTTTCTGGTTTTGAAAGAACAAGCAATCAAAGGTAGAACACAAATACCCAGCAAAGCTCTCAGGCTTTACTGCTATTTTAAGATAGCTTTGGCTTGTGTACTGGTAAGGCCAGTGTGCATAGTTGAAATTCTAGCCTCTACAATGAAAAGACCAGCCCTCGGAAGCAGCCAGTGGTTTTGGAGCATGCCTGTCCTTTGCAAGCTGAATGTTAAACAATGACTTAAGACTCTTCTACACACTGGCTGCAGCTCTTCATGTCTTACACACTGGCTCCATTTTTTGACATAATTTTGGCAAGTTGGGGAGCCTGGCAATCCTTCATGCTAGAGGCCTTAGCTCTAATAAAGCGCTTTAGTTATTAGCACAAGTAAATAGTTGTCCATTTGTGCTTCATTAATGCATATTAGTCATACAGTAAATACTGTTACGCTGGCAAGTTCCCCAGAATACTGAATACTTCTGCACAGTTCAGGAAGGGGTTTCTGACAAAGTGGTGTTGGCACCTTTCTTGAAGAAGTTCTTGAAGCTATTAGTGTAGGGGAATGATAGACCATTATTTCAGCTCATGTGGGTTCTAGTAAAACTGATACTTCAGTGGAGGCGCATAAGTATTTTTGATGAATTTTATGCTGTTGCGGTAGGTCCTTCTCATGTTTGCAGTTAACTTTTCTACAGTCATCTACATCTGAGGCAGATTGCTTTGGGCTGTGGAGAGTACAAATGAGGGGCCTACTTCTTTCCAATGAAAATAATTAGATATTCTAAAATCTCGTAAGATTGGCCAATATTGTAAAACTTTAATTATCTATGTGAAGAACCTAGCATGTATGAGGAAATCAAAAGGCAGCTTGATGATCTATGATCAGTGTGTTTTGGTTTCCTGAGAGGTAAGACCTTCAATATGTAAAACCATGGGCTGAAATGTCAGTTATGACATTTGTTTGGAACAGCCAGCATAGACTAACCGATTGCTTTCTTGTCCTGTGTGCACCTGGCAATGGTTTCCAGGATGACTTGTTCTATAATATTGCCAGAAACTGGACAAGGCTGTCCAGCTTTTTTTTTGCCTCTGCAGTCATCTGGATCCTCCGCTCATAAGTGACTAATTTTTTGAAGATGGGAGGGAGTAGCCTTGCAGTGGTATTGGCCAGCTTCCTTAGCATCTTCTAACGCATCCCATCTGATCCCAAGGACTTGTTTCAGTTACCTTGTGTGATCCATAAGCCTCCTTTGCTATGAGTTCAGTCCCCCAGGTGCTGATACAGTGCTCAAAGAACTGGGGGATGTGAAGGCTAACTTTACTAGGAAAAACTGAGGCAAAGAAGCCATTCATCTTTCATGTCCTTAGCTGCTGGGTCCCATGCACAACTGAGAACTAACTAAACTAATATTAGACATCCTTTTGCCCTTGCTTACCTGTAGAAGCATTTCTTGTTTTTTCTTGGTATCCTTCACTTACTCCAGCTTTTCTGCTTGGGCAGATACAGTCCAGGACTGTAATTCTGCTACTAGTCTTGCTCCTTTTGCTTACTCTTCTTACATCACAGTATGGCATCAGGTGGTCATTAGACCCTACCTCCCCAGCTGGTGGTTCTTTGTCCATGAGTTGGCTTTGCTGGCTTTTTGGTCAAGCAGAGTACTTCCCTGATTGGCTTACTGATCACTTGCCATGTGAAGTTATCTTGTCAGGACCCGTTGGAAAGATTTCATACATGTTCTTCAGTGTCTCACATTAATTGTACTTGTTAGGTCATTTCAGTTAGTCTCTGGAGTGTAGCAGATCCGCATTTATTAAAGCAGCTTACAGAACGTTTACCTGCCAACACACACACACGCAATTTATGTGAACTTTTTTTTCCTTTTCAAATTCATGACAGACTCAGAATTCTTCAAACATCAGCATCAACGTTTGAGGTAGTCACCTTATGCCTTTTGTAGCTGGAGGCACCTGTAGATGCTGTTCTAAGGTGAATGCAAACTAAAGCTTCAGAAGCTTTAGAAGCCTAGTTCTCTACTCTGACCGTACAGAAATATAAGACAGTGTGGTGTTCAGTTTGATGGGAAGAATGCCTTTCTACATGTGTGCTGATGAAATTTCTGCATGATCCCCCTCCCCCCCCCGATATGGGCAAATGGTTATCCAAGTGTGCTAAAGATGTTCTGAAAAAAGGCATGTCTGGCAATCTTGGGGTTTTTTTCTGGAGTCCTTTATGATGACAAACTGCTGGCTGTTGAACATGATTTGGCTGGATGGTTTAGTTGCAAACCATAACTGCTATGCTGGATGAGAGCAGGTTGGAAAAATAGTTTTCTGACAGCATATCTTTTAGAGCATGACTTGCCCTAGAGATTCAAATAAACCCAAACCCACAAGACCAGAAACTTATCGGCTGCCCCACTAGCATCTTCTGGAACAAGGATGCTGACATAATAGCATGTGTTATTAGGATGCAGGATTACACACATGCTGTCAGGATGGTGGTGGTGTGCTAGTGAAGTCCCAGGTAATTTGCCTTAGTTTTGTTGTTTTAGCTAGATGCAGTGGTCTTCAGTTCAACTGTATCCAGAAAGTAGCTTGTTCCTCTCGCCCACAGCTTGCTTCTTGAAGCCTAGTTCAAAGTTTGTCTCTTTTCTTCCTCATCCTATGATTTCTTTCTTTCTTTTGATCTCTGGTTTGACTTTAATCTCAGCAGGAAATCTTTTTGACCAGCTTTATTTCATAGATCTGCATTTTTGGTGTAGAAAGAATAGCTCAAACCTAGAGAAAGCATTGAAATAAATACTGATTGCGCTGTAAAAGTCACCATCCCTCATCGCTGGAATTAATCAGCATTTCAGCTGAAGCATGGTAACTTCTCAAGTGCAAGCTGCTAGCCCCTTAAACTGCAAGGTAAACAAAACCAGTCACATACTTATTTTTCCTCCCCATCTTCAGCAGTGGTTTCAGGGAAGAAAAAAGACCGGAAAGGTGTTTTAAAGCCACTTTAATACAGTTTGAACTGCAGCTCATCCGCAGTTCACTCACCTTCCTTGGAGTGAACAGGAGAAATCCATTTGCAGAAGCATTCTTGTGGTTAGTAGTTGTAGCATTTCAGCATTGCTAAAGCCAGCATGATCAAGTGTTGTGTGCCCATGGTGGTATTATACCTGTGGGATTTCTTGATCTTTTATTCTGTCTGACCAGCTTTCCAGTCTCTGTAGAAATCTCTCTGTTTGGAGGGCCTTTATCTGGGCAGGTCTTGTTTGTAAGGGTTTGCTTGCTTTGTTTTGTGTGCTACACCAGATCTTCCTCCAGTAGCATACTGGTAGTTAGGAAACTCTTTGAACTGCTGAAGCCTTAACGTAGCCCAGTATTCAGAGGATTTGTGGAGAATTAAAGCAGCTGCTCCTGCTAACCACATTGAAGCATTGCAGTTTATATTCTGACGTGCTGTGGGTAACTTTGTGGGATGTGTCCAGTAGGCGTTAGCAAAAAGGGGGGGAGAAGCTGTACAAAATAAGCGGTTACTTGACACACTTATGCTGTGAACAACTAGTTATAAAACAAAACCAAAGCCTTCCAAGCAGGAAGAGGTGATTGACATGCTTGCTTATAGCAAGCAGGTTTTTTTCTGAGTGCCAGTTTGTGGAAAAGCTAAAGATTTACACTTTGTATTGGGTTTTTCTGGGACAGCTTGCAACTTTACATGTAATCTGTTACTATTTAAATGCAAATTGCTGAGCTTTTGCAAATTTTTTTCCTTTAGCGAATGTTAAGTCAATAAAGATTTTTCTGATAAAGCCATCTTCTTATGCAGGATAACTGGTAGAGCTACCTCCCATTAGCTCACTTTCCTCAAGGAGGGGAAAACATGGCAGCCACTACATTGAGATGGAGATATATAAACATATATATATAGTAATAGCTGGACAAGTGTAACAATTAAGCACATTTCATATTGTACCTAGATTTTTGTAAATTAGAGATAGGTGAAGTATCCAGAGCACTGAGAAGAATTCTAAGGCTAAAAACTACCTGTCAGCTGCTTGCATTTTGACTACAGTCAGACTAGTTACTAATTTCTCATATTCTCACAATGACTCTGAAGATGTGGAAAATACTGCAAGTTTCTTTCATTTTGAGAAACAGGGATAAGACACTTGGCACACTGAAATACCCAGGATGACCTGTGTTAGTCTTACTTTAGTTTTTGTTTTGTTTTCTGTCCAGCTGTTGTGAATTGGCAATTTGTAGGTAGGCAGCACTGCAGCATAGTTTCTATTAGAATTTTTGTGCAACCACTGCTAATACGTGGGTGCAGTGACCTTATGAAGTCTAATAGATCATCACTGTTGAGGACTTTGCTTAGTTTCAGGACTGTTTTGCACATCAGTGTGAAAGGTGTGGTGATATGATGTTCTTAAAATTGTGAAGGTCAAATGGGATTCAAACATGATTAAAGAAATGCAGAAATACAGGTATTTTATCGGTAATGGTTGGAAGCTTTGTTTTCTCTCTGAGGGCTTGTGAAGTAACCTATTACTGTGATATAAGCATTACAAAAGAACTGTCCTTTTTTCTTTGTACCCATATATATTATAGACTATTTCTTTACACTTCATTATTTTCTTTGCATTAATTACGTTACTGATTTGCTCTGGGAGTGTGAAACCCTGCCACTTGGTTAGGGGAGAACACAATGGTCTGTTCCAATACAAGATCTGAATCTGTGTTGTTAACCATGAAAAGGCATGACTGTTGTGCTTTAGAGATGTGTCTGTGATTTCTTTGGTGTTTTTTAAATAGGTGATGGAGCTATCTTTACCCTGTATCTGAGATTTCTTAAGTATCTCCTTTTAGGTAAGGCTTGCTGTTTGGGAGATGTGTAAAGGGTTACTTTAACTGAAAGCAAGTTACTTGAACTACAAATGTCCTTGTCTGAGGTGGGCAATTAGTTTTGGACAGATTGCACCATGTAGCAGGTAAATGGTTCTTTATCTAAGCAGAAAAGTGTGTGGTCAATGTAATTAGGATCTTAAGTTTGATCAGATGGGACAGCCATTTCTAGACCTGGTTAATTACTTATCTAGTGCCAAGGATGGCTCTTCAGGGAAGGAAGGGAGGGGTATCAAGCACACCCTAAATTGCAGCAATTCAGCAAATTGACTAGGAAGTAGAGAGATAAGGCCCATACTGCCTATAGTTGAAGCAAGTAAGGTTTACAAAGTAGTCTTCTATGAAGTTGTTCAACATGACACTTGAAATGCATCAGATTTTCAGTCTGAAGACCTGAAGAACAGTTTCATTAACAATCTGGCATCTAGTGAATTTTAACTGTCTGTGTGAGCACAGTGGCTCTTGTCCCATGGGAGGCTTATCATTTTATCAGTGCTGCGAAGGGCTGTGAAGAATCATCTTCATGTCGGCCTTTTCAAACCCTGAGTTTGAACCTGAACCATCAAGACAACAGAAGGGGATAGCACTGTTGCCTTTAAGAAAGCAGACCCACCTTCAGGTGGGATAAATTCCTTTGCTCTGTGTTTCATGCTGCCTTAATTCCTTTGTAAGAGTTTCACCAGTCTTGAGTTTTCAGATGCTGCCTAGTCATATGGGTGCATACGCTTAAATGTAATTTAAATTATCTGGCTTTGGTTGCTGGGTATCTATTCTAAAAGAGAATGTAAATGTATGGAAACAGTGGTTCTAGCAACTTAGGTAGCTTCGACTCTTCTCTCCTCCCTCCCCTGGCTGAGACACACTGATGTGTTGCTGCAGTGCCAGATCCCAAAGTCCACCAGGTCATCATTTCAAGCACTGAGCCTTCCAAGGTTAATGCAGGGCACCATTAGCCTGCTCTGGGACAGACTGTCCAAGCCAGTTTACAGAACGTCTCCTATCCACTTGGTGCAAGGGTGCTGTCAAAACCTGACTCCCAAAGCCAGCATTCTTGGAAGCAGCTGGCCTGCAGTGCTGCTATAACTAGAGCTCTAGTAGATTTGATGCCAAGTAGAACAGACAAGCTACCTTGT
The DNA here is from genome assembly GCA_026283785.1 of Coracopsis vasa. Lineage (NCBI taxonomy): Eukaryota > Metazoa > Chordata > Aves > Psittaciformes > Psittacidae > Coracopsis > Coracopsis vasa. The sequence continues at coordinate 16,356 of JANHGB010011878.1, read as the reverse complement.
ATTTCATAGGTCTGAGCATGTGGAGGGCAGTGGGTTGAAGAGGATCAAATATCCTGTACCTTCTTTCTGTGTGTTACAACTTACTCCGAAAGAACATGCCAAAGATTTTTATTTTCAGTGCAAGCTAAAAGAAAACAGTTTTGAAGATGCTTTGCCAGAATGGATTTGTGTGTTAGCAGCTCTGTGACATGCTGAAATCTTCCATAGCACCTAGGTACAAATACTCTCATTATGTTTCTTTTCATCCTTCTGATGAGGAAGGAATATACGCTGACCATGCGCTTCAGAAACCTGGACAAAACATAGAGGGTGACCATGGTAAGGGTTCTTGAATAGGCAAAAGATTTTGTTGAGCAACAACACATCATTCTGGGTTGCATTATTCCCTTTGATTGTGTGAGCACCATCCAGTTATAGTAGTTAACACGTATGGATTGCTAAGTTCATTAGAGCCTTGCTGTGCTTTTTACTCAATTTAAGTAGCATAGTCTATTAAGTATGAGGTCATCAATAAGAGAATGACAGAAAATCTCACTGAAAAGCCTCTTTAAAAAGAAGAGGAATATGACATAATACTTTAGTCTGCTTTATATTTTCTCAGGGTAACATCAATTTTTCAATTTAATTCCTATTCGTAAATACAACTCTCACAGAAAACAGATTTCTCAGGGACTTTATTGGTTTTGGTTAATAGTGACTCCACCAAAGAGCTTGGAACGTGCAGTAAAATAGGGGTTTGGTAGCTTTGTCAGTGTCAGTCCTTGCAAGTGAAAGTGACTTTGGATGTAAGGCCAACTTACAGTAAAGTACAAGCTAAAGATGCATTATGAGTATCTATGGGCACCAGCAGAAGAAACAGAATTTCCATGTAATTTTCTGTTGTGAAGAATTTCCTCATACAAACTTCATTCGCTTAGTGCTGTTTTGTTAGGGGACCTAGTTTATGTTTTAAAAAAAGAAGCAAAAAGACACTTTATCAGGAAGTGCTTCATTTTTGTACATTCTTTCTAGCTGAAGACAGCTCTAAGAAGTGATTGCTTTCACCACGAACCTCCTGCATTTGTTTCTTTTCTGTATTTCAAGACTTTATTTTAGCTATAAACTATGTAAACTGTCTCTAACAGCCACAGTGGTTTTAGTCTCATTAAAAATAGAACAAAGCTTTTAGCATTTCTAAGCCTGTCACTTGGATTCCCTCCTTGCTGGCTGATTAAAAGACAGCAACCATGATGCATTGAATTTTCTTCCTACCATAATAAATGGCAGTCTGGTCCAGAAAGTGCACGCTGTGGAATATACTATCCATTTTCTCTGTGCAGGGTACTGGGAGACAGCTAAATTCTTGCAGAAGTGGTTAGTGTCTACTAAGAGAGGACTGCATCTAGTGAGAGAAATTTAATTTGACGTAGTTCTTGCCACATTCTGGGTTCAGCGGTGTTTAAAACCCTGCTAATGCCAGTCTTGTAAAGACCAGCCTAGAGAAGCTGAATCTGTAATGCTGGCATGTATGCTTGCTGTACTAGTGCATTGCTGAAGCTGTCAGCTAGCTTGGTGTGCTCACTCCTGCCCTGCTGGAGAAAAGCCTTTTATGAATAAACCAGATACTGTTGGAGGTTGCTAATCATGGTCTAGCTCTTGCTAGGTTAGATTTATCTATTTATATTTATCTATTGGGGATGCACTTTTTTAGTGAAGGGGAGGGTAAAGGGGGGAGGGAGAAGCTGGCTAGTAGGTAACAGTAGGTTTTGGTGTGAAACAGTACTGCCCTGATAGCAGTTGCAATGCAGTTAATAATAAGTCCTGTAACTGGTAATACCGCTTAAAATAAATCTGAAACACCTCCAGAAAAATAACTTTCTGGCTCAGCTATAGCAGTAGATTGTATAACTGTATCAGTCCATGCATTTAGGAAAGCTTTTTTTCTCAGTGTAGGAGAAGAAACACTTCACTGACTCGAGGCACACACACTACAGGGTTTTGGTGTTGACAACAGGGTCCAAACCCCCACTTTTTTGCTGTACTGAAGGACTTTCTGGTCAGGGGGTGACTGAAACCCAGGCGGGGGTCGGGAGAGAAGTTCCTCCAAGGTCAAACTGGCAAGCCTTTCTGCCTTCGCCTGTATCATGGGATGTAATATAATTCCTATGATTCGTTTAACAAATTCCCTGCCACTGCAGAGACACAGATCACAGACGCAGGTCTGTCTTGTCTGTCACTCTCTCTCATTTTCCTTCTCTCTTTGCTAGTTCCTGGTATGTTGTATTTCTTGTAGCTATTGTATATGTGGTGTGGTGTGGTGGGCTGGCAAGTCTGCTGAGGGTGGTATGAGTGTAAGGATGGCAGTAGGTCTGTGCGCCCTGCCAGGTTTATTGCATGTTGTCAGTGATTGCGGCACCGAGGATCGGAGGTGCTGCGGTGTGTCGGGAGGAATGTGCTGCTGCCTTTGCTACTCCCATAATCCCAAGATGGGCTTGTTTGTTGCTGGTCTCTAGGGTTATCGCTCTCCGTCTTGACAGCCAGTACTGTAAAATCAGAAGGATTCATGCACTTAGTGGCTTTGCTACTTCAGGAGAGAGAGCCTGACTTTTGACAAAGCTAAGTGGCTTTATTTTAAGCCCTTGTTTGTACAAGCTCTCTTAGCAATGGGAATGCTAAAATTCTGGGTTCACGGTTACTCTGTTGACTTACTGAGCCTTTCACTTGGCTCTTACCTAGTTAAATGACTATAGTCAAGAGGCAGGAAACCTAGTTACAGGTCTATAATTATGTAACATGTGGGTTGTCTAAGAATGTGCTTTAAAGTTGTTTGGTTTTTGGTTTTTTTTGTTGGTTTTTGTTTTGTTTTGGGTGTTTGTTTGTTGTTTGGGTTTTGTTTTGTTTTTTTTCCCCCCAAGTGTACAAAGCCTGTATTTTCTTTATTTCTGTGACATGTTGATCACTCTGGCAGAACACAGTAAAAACCATTAACTGTTTCTGAGTAAACTTGACATTGTCTGCAAAGCACTGAGTTTGGACAAACCCAGGAGCCTTGCTGTTTCCTCACGACTGTACGTGGGACAAATTTCCTCAAGCTCTGGGGTGTCAGCAGGCTGAAAATATGTTGTACCAAACTGCTATCTGGAGGCGGACTGTGCTGCTGTATTTAGCCACTAAGAAGCCCAGTGACTTAAATCTTCTAAGCAAGGAGCGTCCTGTGCGTTGCTAATTGATCTTAACTGCGGAATTTGGATTAGAGCTTGAACGTTGGTCTGGATCTGTCAGGTGGATTTCTTCCTATGATAGCCTGCGTGTTTGCCTTCACGGGCTAAGAGTAATACTGGGTGATGGAACAGAAACTCTGCAGATGGACGTGGATACCAGTAAGCTATAGGGGAGTTTACTTCGATGAATAGCTGGCAGTTCGGCACTCACCATAATTAGATCTTCTCCTCGTGTTATATTTGATGCTTTAAATAAATCAAAACTGTAAATCATGGTATAAAGAAGAAATGTAGCTTAGAAAACAATGCAGAAAGTTACTTTATATAAATGCAAATAGTCTTTTGTTTGGGAAGTGAAGAATCATTAAAGGCAGTCCTCAGAAGAAATGCTGCCTAATCTGTTCATTGTCTAAGGAAACTCCAGAAGTATGTTAAAAATGGCAGTACTGGATCAGATAAAGAAATGTTCATTTACCTCTGTGTTTTTTGGATAAGTTGCCGATATGAAGAGAGTGTCCCTCGGAGTATCCCTTTCCTGCTTCTGGATCCTGGAGTTGTGTCTGCTCTTTCATAGCCCCTGGTGGACACCTCTCCAGTGAATTTTAATAATTGCTTTTTATTTTTTTTTTCTTTGCTGTTTTTTTTTTTTTTTTTAATAACTCAGACTTGATCACTTTGCAGTAGTTTCCTCAGTCTGTGCTAGCAGAAGGTACTTCATTTTGCATTACTCAACAGAGTAAAGCTAAGGCGGCTCAAGTAATGACTTGGCTAATTTTAAGGTTTTAAGACACCTACCTCAGTGTGATGAAGTGTATTGCCAGGTAGACAGCGAGCTCCTGGTGCAGCAGGAGTTGCCTGTGTGCAAGCCAAGGTGCATCTGCCTTGATAGTCTCCTGAACCACAGTGGGACCCGTCAGCACGCCTGACTTGACTTTCTGTTGTGCTGGACAGTGTACAAACATCAGAAGTATGTCATGATCTTAATTTGTCGCTGTGGGACTGCTGGCATGAGTACGCGTGACTCTTGCTCAATTGAACCTTTTGTTCAGGGGCACGGCTGTGTGGGTTTGCAGACAGCTACAGTAAATCCAAAACCAGGGACTGTTGTCTCCGTGGTCTGGACGTCCTCGGTCTGGCCATGCTCCCAGGAGCTTCCGAGAAGCCGTGCTGCCAGTCGTAGCCTTTCTTCATCTTGCAAACTTCCAGTGACTGCTGAAGATAGAAAAAGTTGAAGCCTTCAGTTAAAGGGGATTTCCAGACATCTCGAGAAAGCAACCCTGTCTCTGCTAATGTCAGGCCCCTTTCTTCACAAAGAAAGGAGGAGAAACACTGATGGTGCTTTATTATTTGTACTTTCAAATCTGGTTCCTCCCTTCTCTGAGCCCTATTTACCTGTAAGATTACCCTGGATGAATGGATAACTGTTGCTGAAGGAACCAGGATGACAGAATAGAGTAGTAGCAACACGCTGGTTGGCCTAGTAATGCTGTCTTGTCCTGATAAGTACTCTTCTGGGCTAAACTGCAGGTGAGAACAGTAGCACTTGGAGCTGAAGAAGTCATTAAAGAGCACATGTGCAGACAGCAGGGCTGCTAGAGTATACGGCTGTCTGATTCTCTGATTAAAAGGCCAGATTTAATGTTTTCTTTGATAACTGAAATGCTTATCATGTTAGCACCAACAGCAGCAAACACTGTATGCCGTAGTTGAAGGAGCGCAACTTGAAAGGCTTGGTTATAGATTGAAAAATAAATCCTGATTGTCCTGGTTACTGATACAAAGATAACACTGCCTATGAATGGACTTTGGCTCTTAACATGATGCAAGCATGTCGCATTTTGAATCGTGCAACAGAGGTTTGCAGAAGGACACTGGAATATAACCTGTAATGGTGGTGCGTTTGGATATGGAATGTTAATGCTTTAAAGAACTCTAAAAAATAAACCCTGCTTCAGATCCTTATAGCACTGTTGCTAGTCGCTCGATGAAATCATCCTTGGTCGCAGATGCTGACTGACAGAGAGAAGAGTACATGCAAACAAGTCAGCGAGGGCTAATGCTCAGCTAGCTTCTAAAAATACTACAATAGCTGGATGGTACAGTGAGTTAAGTAACATGCTTTAATTTCATATTGAGAGCATTTATCGGAAGGGGAGGGAGAGCTGGGGATTAAAACACAGAGCAAACACATGACTTCCTGGGAGCCCAGTTTCAGCAGTGGCAGGGGGGAAGGTGATGGATCAAAGCAGGTGACCACCTTGCTGAGGGCCTCAGCCCGAGCTGGAGCCTCACAGGGAGCCTGCTGGCACAGAGCAGTTATACACCTTTTTTAACCGTTCTTCTCTTACCTTGTTGTAGTGGCTGGCTGATCTCTGCTGCACCTGGCCTACTGCCAGTGTTTGTGCACAACCGACACAAACAGATTCTGGAGGGTCATGTGGAACTACCCTGAGCCCTTTAAATCACACCGCCCTTACCTTTTCTCCTCTGCTGCCCGCATTGCTTTAGCAGGTGTGGCTTTGTTTATGCATGTCTGTTGCTTTACTTCAGCACTTGGGTTTTGCTGGTCCTTGGTGCCAGGAGGAAACCTTTGGTTCCCTGCTTTGCTCAGGCTGCAGGAGAGTTCTCTGGACTTTCTGGGCAGGGGTTTGCACCTAATGAAGGCGGTAGGGGTGTCAGCTTTGTAAAGGCAGCACCTGCAATCATTGTCATGGAAACCTGCTGCTGAAAACTTCGATACATCTTGCCACGGCTTTGGCTTAAGCTGTGTGAAAAAGTTCTCTGGAATCACCTTACATCTATACCAACATCTTCTGGTACAGCTGCAAGGTGATTCCAGAGAGGGTCTTTCCTATTCCTGCAAATTATTGGCAATTGCTAGTTTATAAAAAAAAATAATAAATGTTTTAATTGAAAAGTTACAGGCTTGCAGCCAGCTGTAAACCTGAAATAAGGTCTTTGTGTGTTACTGCTGTGGGAAACCCAAAGGTTAGAAGATGCAACTCAGCTCCATCTCACCTCTGTTACTTCACATTACTTGTTCCAGAGAAAGGCAGCAAAGCTGGTGAAGAGCCTGCAGCACAAGTGTGATGAGCAACAGCTGAGGGAACTGGGGATTGTTTAATCTGGAGAAAAGAAGGCTCAAGGGGGACATTATTGCTTTCTACAACTACCTGAAAGGAGGTTGTAGTGAGATGGGAGTCTGTCTCTTCTCCCAAGTAACAAGCGATAGGACAAGAGGTAATGGCCTCAAGCTGCACCAGAGGAGGTTTAAATTGGATATTGGGAACAATTTCTTCACAGAGAGGGTGCTCAGGCATTGCAGCAGGCTGCCCAGGGAACTGGTGGAATCACCATCCCTGGAAGTGTTCAAAAACCATGTAGATGAGGCCCTCAGTGATATGGTTTAGTGGTGGTCTTGGCAGTGCTGCAGTAATGGTTAGACTTGATGATCTTAAAGGTCTTCTATAACCCAGTTGACTCTGATTCTACTGCATGAATCTTGCCTTCCAGTAAGGACTTTTATGTGTTGGAACAACTGAAAACATGTTTAGGTGTGCAACAACTAGTTTGTAACTGGTTTTCTTGTTCCACCTTTCATTTCTTTTGGGATGCCCTGCTGCCCTTCCCAGGCAGGAGGCAACATGCAACGGCATACATGCATAGGAACGTCTGGACCTTCTTCCTCGGGAAGTGGAACTAATGCTGCTAAACTGCATCTGTGGGGTTTTAGCTATCCAATAAAAATACTTGATGTTGAACTGCATAGGGGGAAACGCACAAAGAAATGCTCTGTGCTAGGAGGAAGGATGTTCTGCTGTGTTCTCCATGCCTGCGATGCTCACCTCTCAGCCTTTGTAGGGAGCGCAGTCAGCTTCAGTTTTAAGTTTTTACTGAAACTTTTCCTGGGTAAGCATCTCCTCTCCCTTGTTGTCCTTGGAGCCTTTGGAAGAATTACATGGGAAGCAGACTCTTAATTTTGTGTGGGCTTTCCACAGTTGCCTTCTTGTGCTGCAAGTCCCAAATTTCCTGCCTGAAATTTAAAATTGAGATGTTGTGGGCCAGGTCAGTGCTGACTGTGTGGTGTCCCAGGGAAAATGAGATACATCCAGTGAAAACGACTAGTGCTCCAAAAGCAGTAATAATGTTAGGATGCGATACCCTGCGGTCGCGAGGGATTTGACAGACAGGAGCTCAGGAGTTCCTTGTTTCCTAATACATGTTCAATTAGCGGCAGTGAAATAGCTAACAAATACTGTCATGTTTCAATAAAGTAAGAACAAATATAGTTGTGCTGATGGATGGTCTGGTTGTGTTTGGTTGTTTGAGTTTGATTCCTAAGAAGGAACTACAAAAACTTGTGAGATTAGATGTGGCTCATGAAACAACAACTAGAGTCATGAAAATCAATGGAAAGGATGTAAAGAAATGTAAGGGGAGGTGGCCAGTACGGAGGCAGAAGTCTGAGTGGTTCCAGTTTTATCTCACATATAGATGGATGCCATATGTATCTTATCATATATTGTTTACTTGTAAAAACCTCCTTTAGTCATACCGCCATTGGCAGTTCTTGTCTTATAAACGCCTGTGGGCTCCTGTTGGTGAAGGCGCACAAGAGAGGTGCTTGAGTACTTGAATCAAAGCTCAAGTATTTGCTGTTTGAGACAGTCTCTCTGAGAACAGATAATGTAATGTATTTCATATCCTGTGTAACTGTATACAGTTCTCAACCCCAAACACTACATCCATTATGTTTTTGAGCATCAGCTTATATTCTGTAAGCTAGTAATGTTAGGCTGAAAGCTCACAATTGCACGTAGTGAAATTGCCACTCACTGTGTGTATGTTATTGCTCCGCCGTAATTACAGCGTCATTTGCCGTGAAGTGATTCTTACGTTTTAACATAAATGTGGGTCATGCCGTTGTGTCATCCCACACTTTGGGCACAGCAGGAACATGTATAAAGTCACGTATATCATCACTACAGCAGTTTATGGTTCGTGGTATATCAATACAGTCAACTTTGTGCACTTGCTTCTTTTTTCCCATACCCACCCTTAATTGGTGTATGCAAAAGTGTATCAACTTTATAAATCTGTACCTGCTCTGAGCCTCCTTCTCATACTTCTAAAACACAGTGAGATTTATCTTGCCTTTCTTATTTTTTGTTTATATTTCAGTGTCCCTGCTTTCTCTTGGTTGTCATCTTTGGCAAGGTCTGTGAGAAACTGTGGTATTTTAACTTTGCCAAATTAAGTCTGTTAAAACTTCTTGAAACCTAATCCTGCAAGAGTTCTAATATGGAAAAAAAGGAAAATAAAAAAACAGGTTGGCATCCAGAGTCATGGGTGTTTATCTAAACTGAACTTCTGATTCCTCTTGAGGTTTAGTAGTTCACTACTGGATCTGTTTCAGTCCAGTTAATTAGTTACAACCCCCTAAACCACAGACTTGGAATTAAAGAAAATAAAGCCCCAAGCCTCCACATAGTTTGATGCAAGAAGAAACTTCAGTTAAACCGGGAAGTGCATTTACGTCGCTGTTTCCCAGTTTGCGATGCAAACTGGTGTACAGATGAGACAACAGCATGTCATTGATTCTGGATTCATGCCACATGTATTAATGTGACAGTCTAGTGTCTCCCTATAATCTTTTCCCCCTTTCTTCTCTGACATCGGTTTCTCCTTTCAGAGGTACAGCAGGGATTATTTTCTTTATTGTGTGAGTGGTTTGGCTTTGGGCAGTGCGGTTTACAGGGAGTACAGAATGCCTGGTTTTGATAAGACTTTATGCTCTTCTGTTTTTAGGACAATGTAGATCAGACTTCAACTCATGGTCGGCGGGATCTGGTGGAACCAGGGTTCCAAGAACCATCTAACCGCATCTCCCTGAATCACCAAGGTAAGGAACAGTGGGTGGCAATCCAGGATCCTCATGGAAATGAAGAGATGGTTTTACCTCCGTGTTGCCATTTCTCTGTGTAATTAAAAAAAAAAAAAAAAGGAGGAGGAGAGCTGAAGAAATAATTTCTTGTCACAACTGTCCTTCAAGCTATGGATGGAGATGATGAAGAACTTGTGCATCTCAAGCCTTCTAGCCCAGGCTGGTTCTGGGAGTGGGGAGGAGTGAAGTCCTGAAATTGAATTCAACATTTGTAATGTTAAAGTTGCATTTAAAAAAATCTTTGGCTGCCATAAGGAGGGTTCAGGGCTCTGGCTCAACTTCAGCTGTAGGAGTCTGTCTTTGCATGACAGCTCATTTGGGGAAAGAAAGTCCTGAACTAGACATGGTAACGCTGGTGCAATAGTTTAGCTTCTGTAATTCAGCAGGACCGTACAAAACATGAAAGTTAAAGTAAATCTTAAAAGTCTCTCTTTGACCATTTCTGTCAGTGCAGATGCCTAAAGAAGACAGTTACTATTATAGCAGGGACTTTTTTTTTTTTTTTTTTAACTTTGAAATTGCTAGTAATAGAGAGTGCCGTCTTAATCAGTGAACCCCTTACCTTCAGGGTTCCCCATGGCTTAATTTGGAGCCAAGTCCTTGAAGGTCATCATCAAATGTTGTTTCTTCAGTGCAGCAATGAATAGTAATGCAGTCAGCACAAGGCTGTTGAAACAAAAAAGGTCATGAATGTATTACTTAAAATATTTGCCAAATATGACATTCTTAACTTTTCCTTTAAAAACCAACTTCTTTTGTTTGCCAAGGGCAGCAAGACTGGAATTTCATGACTTGTAGATCCTCAAGACTATTTAAGTTTCACAAACAAGTCCCAGAATGTAATAGGGAATGTATTTTAATTTACTTCCCTCACCATGCCCCAAGTCTTCAGTTTGTTAAAGCTTTGCTTTCAATTGAAAGTAACAGGTTGCCATGTTATCCGGCCTAAAACTTCTGCAAGAACAGGCAGTATGTTGTGTCATGCTTGCATGGATACAGCGGAGTTTTTATAAATCCCGTTTTTCATTCTCTTTAGAATGATACTGTTAATTTCACCTACCTTGGGATGCACAAATCCTGGAGCAGATCTATATAGGTGACTTTTTCTGAGGCTATTTGTATATATTCCCCTTTAATCAAGGGATTTTTCGGGGGGACACACCCTGAGTGGTCTAAGTTTATGTGTTAAATATGTGCGACTGCTGCTTATAAAGTCTGAACGTTTATTGAAGAGACAGGTAGTGCTGCATTTTGATGGCAAAATGCCAGCTTTGCAGCCTGGCATTTTCCTGCTTCCTCTTTAGATGTTTTTTCCCTCTATCAATACTGTAGTACTGCAGAGGGATTCATACAGTGTCACCTGATTTGTGGCTCTCCCTCAGCCACTTTGGGACAAAAATCTGTATGCGAAATAGTTCAAATTAATTTACAAAATAGCTATCTTTAAAGAGAATGCCTTGTGGGCACTGGCAGTTTGATGCCTGTTTCTGAAGGAAGACCTAGTTAACGTTTTTCCTAGTACTTTCTGACGTAAAGATCACTTTTGCACCCACAAGTTGTTTGGGATTTTTTCCTGTATCAGCTGAGTGACAGCAATTTCCAAAGTCCAGCATTTCTAAAATCCAGCATTTCTAAAGTCTGTCCGATTTTTTTGCTGAGGTAGATATTTAGTGCATTATTAATCTTGCCTACCCCTCCAACCATGAAATGCTGCATATGTTAGCGGTGTGAATTAAGAGCTGAAACCCGAATGCCTAGAGGTGGGCTTTAACACTGCACTGGGTTGTAGCACTTCCATCTTGTTGCAGTGTTGAAGAGAGGCAATGTGCCTTACAGGCATGATACCTGCTGCTTTGGTATCTTTTTGAAAATGGAAGGGACCGTAAGTGTGATGTTATGCCCTGTTTTGTGTGTTTGTTCTGTCTAAGTGTGAGTTCACAGCTTATGAAATATGATGTCCAAGAACTTGAAAGTACAAGTGTTTTAAGAGCTGTGACATATTTCAGTAACTGATTTATGAATAGTACATAGAAAAATATAACATGAAGAGCTTCAGAGGGAGTTGTGACATGGTCTGAACTAACTCCCATGCAGTCTTATTAGTCACAGAATAAATAGACTAGATTATTAACATAAAGCGGGGGTTTAAATTCTGTGGCAGCTGTTTGCTTTGCCTTTTTACTCTTACACTAAACTCTGTTATCCATTACTTTCTATTAAAGTTTTTCTGGCACTGGCACTGATGAAAAAGAGTAAACCTGTATCCAGAAGCAACTTGCAGGCCCACTGCTTGCATTTAATAAATGAATCTGTTTGGTGGTATGTCTTGAAAACTGACAGGCTTGCAACAAAACTGGTTTAGTACATATTTATCGTGAGCAGAAATTGTGGAAGGGTTAGAGCTGGCTAAAATATTTCATGTATTAGGTGCTCCCTGTCTTTTTAGTGTACTGTGCCTTAAACTCTCCAGCTGAACTTTGAGCAACCATACCTACTATGTTATTTTATGTATACACTTCCTATTCATACCTGACCACATTGCTCAGTCTGCGCAGCAGATTTGCTAGTTTCTGTTGAACATTAACTTATAGCCCTTGGCTTTTCACTGGGAGAGTTTTGGTACAAGCACTTGCAGTTCTGAACCTGAACTGCTTTCCACAGCCTATAAAAATGGTGATTAGCTTCCTCCCAGGCATCTGAATCCCTTCAACACAAGCTGGAAAAAGAGCATTCAAGTGGAGACTGAGATATCCCTGCCAACTGTCCCTGCGTGAATAAGCTCTTTCTTGTGAAGGGTATTTCAAGTGCATATTTCCTGCTGAATCACTCTTTTTTACACAAGCAGATGCTTTATAACTGTTCAGCTTTTTATTTTAGAAGACTATCTTGTAAAGATTGAGGAGTAGAGAATACCTTTTATAAAGTGAGGGGTCTTCAAAATAGGCAGGTTTCATATGAAACAGATGTAAGAAGTTGAGTGCAGATGGAATAGTATTTTTTCCTAGAAATAGTTCAATTAACTGCTTATGTGTAGGTATGCTGATAAGCTTGCTTTCTTTAACAAGAAGTATTTTTCTCTAAACCATGAATTAGCATTCACTTTTCAGTGATTCTGGTACTTGGGCAAATTTAGTAAAGCTGCTAAACTGAGAACAGGAACTAGGATTTCTTACCTCAATTCCCCAAAAGCTACTTCATAAATTAAATGTGATAGGAAAGAGCAAGCTTCATTCAGCTGAAGAATACTAATATCCACTGATGTAAAGGAGTAGATAGACTTCAGCGACCTATAGAAATAACAAAAAGTTAACAACAGCCAGTTAGGATTTGGCATTTAATAAACAGCAAGTCAAGTATCTCTCCAGCAGTCCTTCCAGAAGCTGTAGTTAAACCTCTAGGCTTAGAGAACAAAAATACATCTGAACTATGTGGCATTTTCTAAAGTGTTAAGGAAGGAGCTGAAGAAACAATCAATAAAATTATTTACCATCTGTAAAACACCAAGAGGAAGTGAGAGCATCCTTAGGATGGGACAGGTAATGTTATTATTCTGTTTTTTTCCCCTTCAGGAGTGGAGTGCAGAGGTGGAGCAAACTGCAGCCTCCTCAGCCGTGTCTCACTTAGCAAAACATTCAGCACTCACAAGCGTTTAATAATTGGCAATGAGAGGTTCTTTGCAGTGTGTGGCCTGCGGTGTTTGTACCCTGCCCAGTAGCAAGGGGCAGAGCTGGCGAGCACAGTGGTGGTTTTAGTCGAACACCTGCATTCACATGGAGATGCCATTTTGAGGCGTTCTATAGAAGTGATGGGCTCCAGCACTTGTTCTCCCTGTCCTGTGCCAAAGGATGCTGTTGGTTCTTCTCCCTTGCAAGCACCCTGGCATTGCAGCCTCTGTTCCTCTTGGTTGAGTGCACCTGCTCTGCAGTGCCACCAAAGTTAATCTTGAATGTGTCTCAGTAGTAAGACAAGTCTGTTCTATGGACTTTTCCTGTGTTGCCTAGGAGTGGCCTTGACATATGATAGCAAAATAAACTGTGCCACAGAAAACTGTAAGCCCAAGAGAATTTATTTACACTCAGACTTCAGAGGGGTTTAGCCTGCCAGTGATGGTACCACAGTTTCTTGTCTTGCTCAGTACTTCTGGGTTTTTCTTCGTTGAAGCATGTTTCAGAGCTCATTTTTCCATTTGTATTTCCATCAAGCAGCAAATAGTGCCAGCTGTAGTCCTGGCCATGACGTTTATGGGCAGTACCTTTCATTGGTACTTGATGTGTACTTTTTGAGATTGTGCAGCTACCTCTTATTCAAGATTTTGAAGCCAAGCATGAATAAGATGCATTTTGTCACCTTGTCTTTCAGTGGAAGTATTAGACATGCAACACTGGCACTTTCTCTGTGTGTGTACTTGTGGGATGATTGTCATTGTCTGTACAAATGTGTTTTGCACATGTGGTACCTCTGGCTCTATTGCCAGGTGGCTTTGGCAGCAGGAAGAAAACGGTGCTATGAGTTGTTTTAGGCAGCAGTTGTCCTCTGTCAACATCCAGCTCATCCTTTGGCCTTTCCTGGTTGGTCATGGTAGGAAATTGTGCCTGTAGTAAGATGATGAAGATGCTGTGGTTGTGGGTCAGTTGGCATTGGGTTTCCTGCCTGTATGTTCAGAGGACTTGTTCCCACTGAAACTGGAAGGATCCAGAGTAACTACCAACTTGCATTGCACTGCAGCCTCCTCTTCAGGTAGATGCTCTCCTGTACCTTGCTAGTAATTAACACATTAACGTTTATAGAGATGGTTAATGTCAGCGGTGGTGGAAGCTTCTCTAGCACACTGCCTGGGTCCAAAAAATGCAAGTCTATGTAAATACGGACAGACTTTTGAATGAGTATGGGCTTAAATGAAGTATTATGATCCCTAAGATTTAGCCCAGAGAAATAATCTTGTGTAGCACTTTCCTCCACCGCTATTATTATTACTACTTGCTTTTAATATATTTTGTTTTGTATCTGCCCAAGGATAGGCATAGGAGGTTGAGGCGATTTTGTTATTTGTTCTATAGCTAAGGAGGAGTGTGTTTAGTAGCAGCTGGTGCTACTAGTGATATGCTGCAGTTATGGGATCAGACTGGGATGAGTCGGTTATTTGGTGTATCAGAACTAACCCATGTTTTGGAAGAATCCCGCTGGTACTGAATTGAAAATGCAGAGTGAAAAACAGATAGTCTTGTTTGTATTGCAGAGACAATACTGCCAGACATTCATGAATTCTCATGCTTTGTATAAATGTTGTTGTCATTGTCCAGCCTTAGGAAAAAACCCACCATTAGTGCCAAAAAGATTTACACTGACTACCCTTACACAGCGAGCAGAGCCCCCGCTTCCTGCCTAGCTCATTACAGTACCTTTGTCTTGTTTTGGAGAAGGCTTCCATTGTGTTTGGTGATGAATCTTGTTAGCACAGCTACTATGAGGGCACCCATAATAGCTGTGTAGAAGTTTAACTTCCCTCATTATATTAGTTCCCAAACCCTTGGGCTCACAGAACTCTGAAGAAAAGCAAAAAGAAAAGAAGACAGAGTAGGTTGGTGTTTAGTACAGATAATTTAAGAGATTTGCAGCAAGCTACAGGAAGACAAAATAGACAAACTGAGTTTAGCAGGAAGACTCTGTATATAATAAGGTTACTAATGGTGATTGAGTGAAATCAGTGAAATGAGAAGAAACAGACCAAAACTGGTTTAAAACATTGCATGTTCAGAGGAACATATTTGCAGGTGACTGGATTTTCTTTTTTTATTATTGTTGGGTTTTATTTTCTTTCCCCCATTTCAACTTTTTAGTATCAGTTTTGCAAATGTTAAGTTCTGGACATGTTTAAAACTAAATGCTTTCCTCTAATGCCACCTGATATGAGTAAAAAATATTTGAATATCTCATAGTTGACAAGCATGGGATTTTGAGCCTGTTAAATCTCAGGATTCAGTGTATCCTTTGGGTAAATTTCTCCGGTGGGGTTCAGTACAGGGAAGGAACTCTCTGTCTTGGTTGTGTAGGATGTAATGTGGTTTGCCTTGGGGCCTTTATTCCTTGGAAGTTTTACAAGTGGAGATGTAGAAAAAATAGAGAATTTTAAAGTAAGCCTGAATAAGAAGTATTACAATATTAAATATTAATCTTCCTTATTTATGTAACTGTCAAAGTAAATTTGAATCATGTTTTCTTCTGTGGCCTGTGGAAAAATGGTTATTACCAGGTTTGCAATGAGCTTGTCATGTTGGGGAGGACATGGCTGCTGAAGCAGAGTGGCTGCATTGAGAGAGCAGGTGGAGTTGGGTTTCTTGCTTGAGATAGTCCATGACACACCATACCCATCCCTTGGGAACTGAAGCTGTATGGGTGTATGACATCTGAGAAAGTGGGGGTTTTTTCACACTGAAGATAGAGGGATTGTGTTCCTCCACCTTCTCTTTCAAGATCTATATCTCCAGTTATCATGGGGAGGGCTGGGAGGAGATTCACAAGGTGTGATTTAGGGTAGATTAGAAGACTAGGGTGTGATTAGAAGCTAGTTTCTTCTTGTTATTGTTCAATTCTTGTCCAAGGCATTAGGAGGGGGAGGCGTAAACTGAGCATCTAGGTGGTGCGATTTTATTGTTTCTTTCCAGATCCTCAGAGCAAGAGCGTTTACGACCCTCACCCTTTAATGTCTGTCTTACTGGAAAACAAGTTAGGTTAGTACTAGTATAAGCCTAAAGTGATGACTTTCAGAAACTCATCGCAAATGAGATAGGGAGAGGGAGATGCGGTGAAAGAAACTGTAAAATCAAATGTAGTTTTAAATTCACTTTTGTCCTCAATACTAAGGGATGTGCCAGGTTGGACGGGGCTTTGAGCAACCTGGTCTAGTGGAAGATGTCCTTGCCTGTGGCAGGGGGTTGGAACTAGGTGATCTTTAATGTCCCTTCCAACCCAAACCAGTCTGTGATTTCCTACTACCGCTGAAGCTGAGCTACCTGTCAAAAAGAGCACATTTTGCTTTGGCTATGTAATGCAAGAGGTGTACCGTAGGGATGCCCTCTCTTCTTGTCTGGGGGTGTGCAGTCTTGGGCATCTTGTAGCAAACTTTGTGCTGCAGCTCTCACACCATTACGGGTGGAGCGAAACGGCGCACTTAGGGGGTGGTCAGCAAGGTGCTGTTATGCGCACAAGGGCATC
>JANHGB010011877.1:0-14262 GCA_026283785.1 Coracopsis vasa | reverse complement strand
TAAACTGTTCTTATCTCAACCCGTGGGAGCTGTATTCTTTTCGATTCTCCTCTTCATTCCTCCGGAAGCTTGGGCAGGGGGGACTAAGTGGGGGGGGGAGTGAGAGAGCGACTGCGTGGATGGGCTTAAACCACGACAACCACCATCACAGAGCGATTTCAGTAAAGACTGAAGTAGAAAGCAGTGCAGAGAACTTAGTATATTTTTGCAAGACAAATGATTAGACCAAAGTTTGGGTTTGCATAAACAAAAGTAGATTTGACTCGTCTATTACCAGAAAATAAACTACATCTGAGATTTTCTCTTAATAAAAAAAATAAAATTAATCAAACACAATCTCTGTTAAAAAAAGACCCAAAAAACCAAACCAAACAAACCAGGAAATAATAATAAGTTTTATTTCTTTATTTGGTCATAGTAATCTTTGTCACCAAGAACAGTAAGTCCTTAGTCATCTGAAGCTTGAATAACTATTCATGTAGTTCAAGTTTTGCTCAAATACAACTAATAACTCAAAGACTTTAATGACTAAGTAATCTCATAAATTATAATATTGGTGGGGAAAGCTTTACTTATATCAGCAATGTATCAATATCAGTAATATTGTCCTTCACAAAACAGCTGCTAAGGAAAGTAGTAACTCCTAATTTTAGTAAATCATCAGGTGTTTCAAAATATTGTTTGTTTCACAAAGCAAATAAAAAATTATAAAGAAGTAAGGATTTTTATTCCCTACTCTCAAACTAATTTTTGATGTTACAGAAGTAGTAGGACAGTTAGCCCTGAAGCTTTCTCAGTTGTATTGAAGAATGCTTTTAAAAACTGTGAATTAGGGGGATCACAATATACATGTGATGTGCTGATGTCCAACTTTCCTCCAGTTTGTAGATCTGCTTAATTAGGTTTTGTTACATTTTCACAAAAGTCAACTCTGTTGTAACGGTAGACTTTATATTTAAATCCTTTTGTAAAAAATAGCATTGGAAATTAGAAATACATATGCCGATTCCACTTAAGAGTTTATACATTTATGTCCCAGCATATTCTCAGTATGTCTGTGCACAGGTTGCTGATGTAAGAGAAGGCAGAGCCTAATAGGACTTATTTAAATAAGTGAGAGATTTAAAATGGAATAAACTACTACAGAAACAGACACAAAGGTATACTGAAAAGTTACAGCTTATAAAAGCGTACTAATGTAACTAAGAGTTAATAACTCAGTTTTCATTTTTCTTAATATAAAAAATATGTAGAGGAAAGAAAATACATCATAATGAAGACTTGTTTGATTTTTCCTTTAAACAAGGTAGACGTTACAGAAATCACATCAATACTGTTGATTCTGTCTAGGTAGTATCATATGTCTGTTCATAAATATTTGATCAGGTATAATTGATAATTAACATCCAGAAAATTCACTGCCTAAATTATCACATCTGAATGCAGGTGCTGAGACTAAACCTGAGAAATCTGGAAATGTATAAATTTCCTTGCCCCCGACCCCATCTTTTTTTTCCCTTGAAGCCTTCTATTTACATTTAGCCAACACATTAATACAGTAAATATCTGGTAACCGAGACAACGTTAATTTCAGAAGTGCTCCAATTGTTACAGACATGTCTCATGAAAATAGACTTTTTCCCAGAGTGAAAACATATCTTTCTAAACTTGTCAAGAAAGATACTAAAAAAAGATCTTTCTCCTTATTTTTATTGTTCACCTCTATTTTGCAGGGGAAAAAAGAGTGGAAATCAAACTGAAATGGTCATCAGTTCATCAGCCTCTCTCCATCAAAAATGGGAAATTAATGCTGAAAATATTTTTTTTTGTCGATAAAATGACATATGTATTATTTTTCTCCTTATACATTAAAGCTGAATTCTGTATCACATGATTGAACATGTCAGATCTAAACTTGAGGATACATTTCTGCATACTCCTTACCATTTCACACTGCGTTAACAGCCTACTGGTAGAACATATATTTCTTTGATGCTGTTTAGCTCTTCTAGCATACCAATCTGTCACTCTTTAAAGAAGTTTTGCAAAGATCGTTATAAGATATATGATCTTTCAGTGAGTTAGCACCACAAAGAGCACTTCATATGCTCTGTCAGACTGATTTGTACAGGACTGCAGCAGGCTATTAAACTTCTAGAACATTTTTCTTTTTCTCAATAAAAGTAGAGAATATTGAAAGTATTTAAAAGTAGAGAATATTGAAAGTATTTAAAAGTAGAAGTTGAAAGGGTGTTGTTCAAGTAGTTTCTCAGTTTAGAAATATGAGTAAGTTCAGAGACATGACTGGCATGGCTGTATCAATATTAACCTGTCATGTACAGATGGCCAGAGAAACAGTGACCTACCCAGATGTTTAATGACAAGTTAATTCAAATCTTGAGTTATGTTAATGAAAAACCTTTCTTTCCCCTTAAGTTATGACCATTTCTAATCATTCCAATAACATTAGTTAAGAGGAATGACCCACAGCAGGTAATCTGCATGGATGGGGACAAAAGGAGACTTGAAGGAAGGAAGTTAGTATGCCTGTATCACACGTATTACTTTGTAGATTCTCTCTGTCACTGCATCTGTAAGATTAAATGCCTTTTACTGTTTATGTCTTAAAACACAATTATTTTGATACAGCAATAACAAAGGAAACTGTCTGATCTCTGCTTCTGAAGGACTCAGACTAGAAATTATGCATAGCCCTTTCTGATTTTAAAACCTCTGGGGAAAGGTGCCCATAAGGGTCCACAGCACAGAGGCAGTAGTGCATTGAATCATGTGCATTAATATATTACTTATTTTTTTTCTACTAAAAAGAATAAAAAATTATAACTAAGCATTTTACACAAAGCTTCTCAGAGGATAGTAATTCCCCCTATGGAATTACTTCCTAAAGCAAGCAATTCCCCCCATGCTGGTAAATATTCAGCTTGAAAGCTGTTTCTTTTCTATAGCATCACAGAATGCAATGGGTTGGAAGGGACTTTAAAGAGCCCTCTCTAAACTGGCCTTGAACACTGCCAGTGATGGGACATTAACAGCTTCTCTGGGCAGCCTAATCTAGTGTCTCACCACCCTTATAGTAAAGAGTTCTTCCTCATACCTAGTCTAAAGCCATTACCCCTTATCCTATCCCTATAAGCCCTTGTCAAAAAAGGCTTTCTTTTAAAAAACTTCATGCATAAAGCTTTCTTGTAAAAAGCTTTCTTGTAGGTCCTCACTTCGGTACTGAAGGGTGCTACAAGATCTTTTTGGAGCCATCTTTTCTCCAGTCCTCTGATCACCTTCATGGCCCTCCTCTAGATGTACTCCAACAGGTCTGTGTCCTTCTTATGCTGGAGGCCCCAGAGCTGACCACAGTACTCCAAGTGGGGTCTCATGAGAGCAGAGTAGAGGGGCAGAATTTTCCCTTTCAACCTGCTGGCCATACTCCTTTTCATGCAGCCCAGGGCTTTCTGGGATGCAAGCACGCATTGCTGGATCTCATCAACCAACATCCCCAAGTCTTTCTCCTCAGGTCTCTCTCAATTCAATCTCTGCTCAGCCTGTATTTGTGCTTTTCAGACATTTTACATCATTCCTGCATAAGGAAATCATATGTTTCATCAGAAAATACACTACTTTTGTTCTTCCATGCTTAAGAGTTCTGAAAATATTTTCTCAAATGTGCTAGAGAACTTGTGTCCAGCATAAGGCAAAGCAGACAAATTTCAAGGCTCGAAAGGTGTTCTCTAGGAAATGCACAAGCCCATGCAATGAAAGTGATAATAGAATGCTAAATACCGACACTAATGTTAATTCTTGCAAAAGAAAAATGATAGCATAATGCTCAAATAAAATAGCCATTACAGATAACTGCTTCCCAAGGAAAGGGCATCTGCAAATTCTTGCTTAAAGTGTAAAGGAAGATGGAGTAGAAGGGAAAACTAGACCTAATTCTTTTGTATTTGGAGTAGAATGTGCTTTTCCTCCCATGTGGAAAGGTGATTGTTTTGGAAGGTACAACATATGTGCACAGCTCAGCACTGAATTACAAAACAAAGTTTTATGTAATATGTTATTCACATGTTTTGTGCTTGCTCTTGATGAATAGCCTGTTATATATGTTTATTTCTTCACATTATTATTCATTAATTTGGTGACTGTCTTTCCTGGTTAATGAATCATCATGTAAGTAATTTGGACACGATCAGTAATGTTGTATTATTTCACCTTATGCAGTAGAGGCATTTGGACATAATGCAATTCAACACTGAAAGCACCATTAAAAGCAGAATCGTGCATATATCCTCGACCCAGTATTTTTAAATGTTCTCATGTCTGTACATTTTTAGTGAAAAATTCATATTGTACCTCTCATGGACATTAACCAAAGAGACCTCTTGTAATAAAAATACCTTTATTAGTAAGCCATTTGTTTCAGACCTTAAAAGTATGAATGCGGTTAGGATAAGGAGTCTGAGAATAGCACTTTATTATGCAAGATTTGTATTTTTGATGTATTTCTGAGTCATATCATAAAAACTGAGAAAAATGAGGAAAATAAAAGATTTCAGCTGTGTTCTGAATGCAGGATCTTTGAGTATGGTTTGATTTAAAGAGAAGGGATTGCATTTCCATCCTGATCTGGAATGGAGATTATATTTCAGCATTTTGATAAAATATTTTGATTCACAATAAGTCATGTTGTACCTAAGAATGTAATATTTTTACTTTAGATTTATTTATGCATTACCACAAATTTAGAATCTTGAGAGTAGAAATACATATTAATGACAGCTGTGCAATGTGATAAAAGATGACTTGTGCATTTCTTAGATGAATAAGCTCTATCATATCCATACAGGGTCGGAAAGATGTTCTGGTGCTTTGTGAAGCATTCATGAAAATATTTTGAAAGGAAGCTTGGGTTAAGGATTTTAAATTTCACCTGATGTGCTGAGATCTTGAGACACATTAAAGGGTAAAGAGTTTATGTTTTTTAAAGAAGATATTTTATTAAAAGGATATGATAAGAACATTCAGAAAAGTAATTACAGCAATCTAGTCTTGACAAAACAGAGGAAGTGCCTAACCACTATATATGCTACTGACTGAGCAGTAGTTTCAACCTGCCAGTTGAGATTCACTATGAAAAAGAAAAGACCTCTGAAGACTTTGGTAATGTCTTCATGACATCTCAGAAGGCTGATTATGACTATGATTATTAGATTATGCCATCAAATACAGTAAGGACATTAATTATATCAAGAAATGGTGTACTACAAAACCAACTGTGATACAGATTTTGGAGTGAATAATGATTTCTTCCAAAAGAAAGTTCTAAAATTAAAGTTTCTAAAGGAAAACTAAAGAATTAAGGCCCACACTTCTGGTGTCAAAATGGCTAAACATTTAGAAAATAAGTATAGGGATGTAACTTGAACTTTGTAAACATTTTCTATGTAAACTGTGTTGTTAAGGAATCATTCATACCCGCAATAGTGGTGGAAACCAGACTGAAACTTCACTGTAAGAGACAGCATGTCCTTTGAGAAAAAGAAGCAAGTAGTCAATTAAGTGATACAATTGCTTCAAACATTTGTACTTTTAACAGAGCACTGTAATGTCTCCTAATAGTAATTCTATATATAAGCATACCAACACATACATATACCAAGGAAATGTTTTTTATATTATATATAGATATGAAATCAATGGAATTCTTTGTTACCAGTGATATACATGGAAGGAAATGTTTGTAAATCTGCCAAGCCATACATCAGTGCCTAGTCCCTCTCATGAAGTGAAAACTGATTTTCTTTGTGCCCTTTTATGCCACTATCTAATAATAATCCATGGCATATGCCATATCCACATTTTACACTTTCAATTCCAGTATTAAACCCTGAGTGACCTACTGAAGCAGAAATAATATTTCTCTTTCAAAAAAAAGAAAGAAGTTGGAAAGTTCAACGTAGCAGAAATCTTCTGTCTTCAGTGTAATGCCAGTTGGTGGAGAAGACAGGTGGCAGGGAAACATTGTCCAATAAGTCAGACGTGAGTTTGATTACTCATGGACATTGTGTGTATTCTCAGACTATATACTGGTCAGTTCAGATGACCTTTGCTAACAGGAAACTGGAAGAGATGTTGCATACTTTCTTTTTAAAACCTGCCAGTCTCTAGTTTTATAATCATTTAAACCATTTAAATAATTCAGATTAGCCTCTATAACACTTTAAGAGTCAATTCACTAATCAGCAATTCCTATCAGTGCTCAGGTGTCAACTCTTATATTTCTTAAGTCCTCTTAAGATGTCCCAGTAGTTTTCCACAAAATGTGTTTTATTTCATTCTGTTCTCTAATTTCAGTATTCCTATCATCTTGACTATAAAAACTTTATGTCTTCCTAGTATTTGTGTTAACAAAATTGAACCCTATTTTGCAAAATGGAACCCTATTTGCAGTAGGAATCTAGATATGACAGTACAGCAAATACATAAAATTAATAACTTTTTTTTTTTTAACATGTAGCCATTCTTGTCTTTGAAATTTGTGGGGAGACACTGTTTATATGATATCACAGATATCATTGTTTGTGCTATGACATCCTACTTTAGTGGGCAGACTGCCTTTTCCTAAATTCAATTACCTTTCTGTATCTTTGGTTACTGTAAATCGTCCAGGTAAGGACAGGCAATGAGTAATGATGTAACATCTATAAAGTACCTAGCATAAGGCAAAATAAGGTGAGGCGTTGAGGCAACAGTGGAGTGAAAATAGGTAATACTATGATATATATATAAAACAATATATGTATATGAATGATATAATATTCTTGCCATAAATATTCAAAAATTGTAGGTGAATTATTCTGTATAACTTTTAAGAGGCATAGTAAGAAACACATCTTGCAGAAGGAATAGTGATATGGTACAAGTTTTATGATTACATTTTAGATTGTCCTGGGCTCTGAAATTATCCTAGCTCTGTAATCACGAAAGCCTCTTCCAAGCTGCCTACAGAATACAGCTATGCTGAAAAACGTGCTAAAAATCACTGCAGTCTAAATGGAAGAATCCTGTTATGAATCATATATGGATGTATCTACACAGCCATTGCATGACAAGCAGGGTGCATCTGTCTAGGCTTCACCTGGGAAACTAAAGAATGTGGCATGATACAGTACCTCAGGCTCTGGACTATACTCATGACATTGAATATTTTAAGAACACAGTGTGGATGGAGCAATCTCTGTGACCCTTTCAATTCTACACCCATTCCAAAACTTCGTGTAGTCTCCAGGGCTCTTTCTCAGTCCATGCACTATGTGAATTTACCTTCCAGCCATACTCACAGTTTAACTGGTGCTCTCAGCTGCTGTACAAGAATTTACTGCAGATAAAGCTTTAGTCAAAGTCAAGTGGAATTTGTAAAGGGTGGCTGGTGCTGTTAACTCTAGAGCCGTCCTAGCTAACTATTCAGTCTTTACCTGTTATTCCCTTCAGGTGACATTTTAGAAGTGTGTCTAATGGTGAAATACCAGATTTAACCACTGCTCCTGAAGCTCATAATCATCTTTCTGTTCATTTCACTTTGTGGTGGATTATGCTGTTAAATGGTAAAATTAGAGACTACCATTTTATATTGCATGATCTTTCAGCTCTCTAGTGCTGTTCTGCGTCTTTGGCTGATTTAGACAGACATTCTAAACAGTGTATTTCATGTGAAGGGAATGTATGGCAAACCCTGGACCTTTTCTTGTATTACATTTGTCATGCTCACTCTATCAATGTTACTACACAACTACATTTATCACTTGTCCCCTTCAGATATCCTGGAGGGTTTTTTTCTTCCTACTGCTATTGTTCTCTTGCTTGTAGAAGAATTCTATTAATGCAGTTCTAATAATGCTGAAATGGTTTGTTCCTAATGAAAATAACTTGTGACTTCAAAGCTATAAGTAGTAACATTCTTGTGTTATTTGCAAAGAAGGCAAATGCAGTGATTGTTTCAATGTACTTACAATTAAAATCAAACTATATAAAAGTCTGCATTTAAAGTTCCCTCAGGACCCAGTTTTAAAAGACACCCTTATACTAAACAGTTGCTTTGCACCAGATAATCAAGTTCTTCTGTCATTTTTTGGCATTAAATTCATTTCAAAGGGAAGAAAAAGAGCAAACTTATGTCATTCATTAAAAGATATTTAAGAAACAGTGCAGTGTGATTAGCTGTATTATCTTTAGTCAGCAGTAGAGACCCTCAGTGAGGTTACTATTACAAAGAAATTTCTCTATCAAGAAAGAGCAATTAAGAACAAGAGAAGAAGCAACACATTTTACCTTGTTTTCCTTTTAGGAAACCCCCCCTAAAAAATCTTTCTCACGCTTCCTCTTGTCTACCTACAAATGTGGATTTCAGAATAGTGACTCTTCATTCTGCACTTGTATCTTAAGGCGAGAGATCTGTTAGAATCAAGGAATAACCACTTTTCTTGTTCAGTTACTACAAAGGAGAGACCTAGATTTTTGGGGAGTGAATTTTTTCACATTTGATCTCTCTTATCTCAGTAAATCTGTATTGCTTCTTTCTTTGCTCTCTGAAGCATACGTATTTGTGAAGTTAAATTGCCACTTAGATACCAAGTTTTTTAATTTTTCCTTCACTGCACTGATAATGCCTACTCGATTTTTTTCGTGTGGTTTCTCTCACTCTGTACACTCAAGTGGGATAGGTATGTACATTTCAATATGTGTGTAGGAAGATAATGTTTCTATACTCATCAGTTAATTCTTTTAGTTCCTTTTAGATCTAAATCTAGGCCATGCTTAAGTCATATGTTCAGAGCAATGTGAATGAGAACAGAATAGAAAAGTAAGTAAACAAAATGCATGTTTTTGAGACAAAAAGCAGAATATTATGAGGTAGAAACTATGCATCAGAGTTACTTTTTTAGTTTCTAAAACCTCTGGAAAACTATCTGCATCTAAATTATACCCTTAGAAGACTGGATTTTTGTGAATTTTAGGCAAGTGAATTTCAGGCCACTTCATACTCTTACAAATGTATCAGCTTTCCTAATATTTGTGACCCTTTAATTGTATAGTACTGTACACGCATAGTACATGCAGTGCTTCTGAAATCAGTCTTCAATACCAAAGCATTCTTGCTTGTCAGTAAGAAAAACTTCATATTCACTGCTTTTCCAAGGGATATCTGTGTATTACTGCGTTCGAGTATTACCAGTTACGCCAAGTCCTGTACCAAAAGACGACTGGAATGGTCCCTAGAATGGAATATTACTTAGAATCATAGAATGGTTAGGGTTGGAAAGCACCTTAAGATCATCGAGTTTCACCCCCCCTGCTATGGGCAAGGACACAACATGTCGCCCAAGGCCTTGAACACTGCCACACCACTTCTTTGGGCAGCCCATTCCAGTGCCTCACCACCCTCACAGTAAAGAACTTCTTCATAATATCTAACCTGAACTTTTTGTTCAAAAGTTTTACTTGGACTATACTCAGGTTTGGCTGGCAGAGGAATTACAGGGGAATTGTTTGAAATAGTAGACATGAGTGAACAAGCAGCCTAGGACTAGTGCCATGCAGTAATACAGGGTAATATCCAAATGGACAGTGTGGGAATACCATGAGTATTCAATTTCAAAAGTAAAATATAAAACAAATATTAGCCTCTATTGGAGTGCTTCATAGGATTTCCAGTGAGTGAATACTCATGAAGATACGCAGTTGATATTGACAATGTTTCGCAATTTAGGTTGGGAAAAATAGGACCATAATGCTTTGTAATAGCTGTGAACAGAAATTGTGAAAAAGACATGGTTCAATAATTTAAAAAAAGGACAAAATTCTTTATGTTCCTAAATTTCTAATCAGATTTAGTATGTGAAGTACATTGATCTTCAGCAGAGAATATACAAGTATTTTTCACCAAGCTGAAAGCAATGCAAACAGTATTTTTTTTTTACTGGAACATTTGAAAATACTTGCTCTGGACATTGTATTATAAATATCATGCTCAAGCAGTTTAGGGAGGAGAGGTGCTACTCTTGCTTTAATAAGGAACATTAAAAAAAAAATAAAATCCTGACATAAAATCTGAATAAAAAGAAAGTAAATTTGAAATTTCCATGTATGGTTATGATTTGAATGAATACTGAGAGAAAGAGTCTCAACTTGTCCTAGCCATGTTTTTGAAAACATTGTCACAAAGAAATTATATTTAATTTTATTTAATGTGAATAGATTATTAATTACTATTTATAAGTGGCTGAATTTCTGATAATTAAACTCTTTAAACAAGTGTCTATTTCTGCTAAGAAGAAGTCTCTGAGGCATATTTTACCCACAGTCTTTGGAAAGAATTTCCATTGACATTAATAAGAACTAACGAAATAGAAACTTACTGAAAAGCATTACAGGGTATTTTGACCTCAGTGTTTTATCATCATGTGAGTTAATAGTTGTTTACAGCTGAAATATTTATTTTAAAAAGCATTTTGGTTTTGCGCAAGCAAATAATGCACATGATTTCATGTCAGAGAGAACTGACAATTAAATGTAGGACAAAGAAAATTCCTACTTGGAGAAAGATTGAAACAATTGGGACTGCTTGCTTGAAAAAGATGAGTAGCAATGCACAATAAAAAAAATGTAAAAAAAGTAGGATGGTGTAAAAATTCAGTTATGCTTATTTTCAGAGTACGTGCACAAGGAGAATTTCAATCAAATTACAGTGTGGCAAATTTAAAAGGAAATACTTTTCCACACTTCATATCATTACTGAATATCAGAATGTAATTGAAGTCAAGAATCTGTGCAGAGCAGAATAAAAATTACAATCTAGTTTAGCAATTCCTGTGTTCCCTGACAGCTGACAATCTCAAGGTAACAATCAGTAGCTTTAAATGGCAGGGAGTTGGTAGTACAGTGTCACATTCAGTTTGAAAATAGATACTATCTATCAAAAAAGACTAATGCAGTTACTTGGTGAATTACACAGGCTCCTTCAAGATAATGTACTTGTATATGTTCAAAATTAAAATACTCAGCAGGAGAAACTAATATATTTTAAATTGTATGCTTTATTTTTTACTTTTTTACCTAAATCAGGAACAAAATTATTTGAAGGGTTAGAAGTAGACATACACTCACTAGCTACTTTCATAATTTTAAAAAGTTGATGGAAAATGCCAGGTATTCTTTGTAGACAAGTCATATAGTATTACAACTGGAAAAATGAGTTTTATTTTAGAAGGAGGTTAATTTTTAATTAGTGCTTTAAAATATAATTTCAGAAGAATATATTGTCTTCTGTGGGTAATTCCTGATGAGGCAGCAGTAAGAGTAAAGCAAGCAATTTTAGACAGTGACTGTTAAAGGCATCACTAATCTTTATATTCATCATTTCAAAGGACAAGGAATCTTTTCGTGACCTTTTTACAAAGGACTCAGAAATACAAGCCTCTGAAAGATTTATTCTTCTTGGAGAAGCTGAAAATAAAGACAGTGTGTACAGGCAGAGTTTTCAAGTTAATGTAATGTGATACATAAGATAACAAAAATCCACAGGATGATATTCTTGCCTCTATTTTGACATGCTGTGATAATAAATAATAACTGGAGTGGCCTTGAAAAACCTTTAAAGGATTTAAGGCAGTCACTTTGAACAAATATACAGGAGTCAACTGCAGCAGTGCCTTCTTCTTTTAAGCAGATATGAGGATAGGGGAGGGTTTTTCTTTGAGGGCAGAACGCTTAGTTTGACAAAACAGTAGTAAGAATGCCAACCACTTAGGTGAGCTCTGAAGTGACGAAGATGAGACAGGCTATCTTTTTACTTCTATTCTGTATCCTTGTTCAAGGCAATGAAAGTCAAATCAAGATCCATGGAGTTTATTGTAGATGAGAAAGAATCAGCAACAACAGCATCAAATAATCTACATATTTAAAAAAATCGCATCAAACATGATTGTTACAGCAAGTCTTGCAGATACACATTGTTAATATGTATTTTACTTACAGCATATGTATATAGACATGTATAGCATACATAGCACATATATATGATTATACTGAATTCTTTTCATAACTGTTACATAGTTTTCTTTCATGGCTAGTATCACAAATCTAACATTACATCCTAGTTCTTGGTAGTTCTTTGCATGGAAGTAGTGTATCTTATGAGCCACACTGCTTGTTTTGATAACCATTTTACCTTTTTAATTATTATTTGAAACCTACTATAACAGTTTGAATATTTTTTTCCATACTATATTTATACCTATATGTGTGTGTGTTCCTGTGTGCGCACACCCATACGCACATCAGGGAAATTGAAGAAGAATTTAGTTACATGGAACTGAAGAAAAGAAATTAAGACAATACATACATACCCTTCTGTTCTTACATCTTGTTTCCTTACTTTGTAGATTAGGGAAATTTGTTGTGAATCCAAGTACAGGTTTACCTGATTTGTCTCTTCCTTGTTCACATTAGGATGGTGAGTATACATGGTACCAATTTTAAAGAGCTCAGGATTATATGAAATCTCTTTTGGTCACACTTATACAAAAAAAATTATCTTCTTATGGCCATTAACTAAAGGACTTCAGGAGTAAATGATGGGAGATGTTTAATAAATCTATTTATAATGCTGTAACATTATAAATAAGGGTACACAGTTGGAGTGTGAGTACCAACTAGTAAAACTAAACTCTAATTAATGTCCACAGAGATCAAACTAACAGCAGAGCCATGACTCATTTTGGATTCTAAATGGCTAAGCTTGACATTAGAATAGAAGTCTATTATGTTATTCCGTATGATTAAACTAGCCAATACTTATTTTCAGAAATCAGCTACCCACAGTATGTTACCAGTTTTTGCCTTGTTATCTAAAATGTATTAGATTATTCAACAGCTTCCTGATCATGCTCAGGCTTATGTTTATTGAAACCTTCTCCTAATACTGTCTTGAGTAGTTTTGTTTATTCTTCCAGATTTTGGTTGATTAAAAATCTAATGTTCCTTCATGTCCATATTTACAATTTTGTTTGTTGTTTTACAGTTGTATACCTTAACAGTCAGAAATATATGAAGTTCCTTTGTTTCCTTTTCCTATGTAATGAGTTCTTTGCTATCAATTAAGAAAAATATATGACTATATATCTGTAGCTTAAGGAAATCCTTATGCTGTATTTCATGTAATATTCTACCTTAGCTATTTGGGAACATAAGCAGATACTTAATAGACTTAAGTCAGTAATGGCTCTTCAGTGTTAGAAGTTGTATAATATCCATGAAAACACACTATCTGCCCAAACTTGCCATAATTTGTGTTCTATATTCTTCAGAAAAAATAGTATTGATTTATAAAAACATTATAGTAATAAAAATATGTCTTCTCCAGAATTACAGAGTAGTTCCTGTGGCAATCCAGGAGTTCCACCAAAGGGTATCTTGTATGGTACAAGATTTGATGTTGGTGACAAAATCCGATACAGCTGTGTGACTGGATATATTTTGGATGGCCACCCTCAGCTTACTTGCATAGCTAACTCTGTGAATACAGCATCATGGGACTTCCCTGTCCCTATCTGTAGAGGTAAGAGAAATGCTACATTAATGTTTTAGAATATATATTATTTTTATTATTATGTACAACTTTAAAATCTCTGTTTTAATTATTAACTTTTAGACTGTGATTAAAGAAAACCTTTTTAAAATATTTTGATCTCTTGCTCACGCATATATCTCAACATATGCACCTACAAATTTTTAAGTCAATATCCTTTTATATTTCTCATCTATTCTAAAATATATGCAATGAAATAAGAACTAGAAACCTAGTAATAAGCAGACAGAAATGTCTGTGTTCAACATGTTGCAACTATTGAAATGGAAATTTTGGATACATTAATATTTTCTAATGCATGACTTTTTGTCGAGTATTAACTTGGATATCGAGCAAACTGAAGTCTGAAGCTACCGAGACTGTTGAGTTCGAGGGCTTTTTCTCATTCGCAGTCAGAATTGATACCTAAAGATTTCTATATAGGATATCTGCTGTATTCTAACAAATATTGTAGCTTGAGTCCATTTACTTTGCTTACATTAGAATTATTGCAGTAGTAGGTGTAAAATACGGACTCACTCCTCTAAAAGAGGTAATAAGGTTTTATTGAGGGACAAAGTCAATAAAGCAAAAGCAACAGCGCTGGGCGCTTGACCGTAGCCAGA
>JANHGB010011876.1:0-49861 GCA_026283785.1 Coracopsis vasa | reverse complement strand
GCGTGGCACGGCACGGCACGGCACAGCATTGCGCTGCGGTATCGGGGTGGCCGGCCGGGGATATGCGGCAGAGGGGAGCGGCGGCATCTGGCGGGAGCAGCTCCTCCCTCCCGCCGCCGCCGCCTCCTTCTCCGCCGGCAGCGGCTTCTGATAGAGTCTTTCTATCCGGCGGGAGCGCCGGTGGCGCGACCCACCCCTGCCCCAGCATGGCTTTCTCCGGGGCACTAGGTAAGTCCCGAGGCAGGCGGCAGCGCCGTGTCGGCCTGGCCCGGGGTAGTGGTGGTGACCTTGGAAGCCGCCCTAGCGGAACGGACCCGAGGCGGCCGTGAGCGGGCTCCTGAGCTCCATGGCCCGGCCGGACCCCACCTTCTTGTGATGGCGGGATGCGGCTCCCTGCGCTGTCAGCTGCCTATACGTGGGGGTTTGAAGGCGGCGGCAGTTGTCGTTCTTGTTTTCATGGCGTGTGCTCATTACATGTGCAAGCCCATTACATTCCTGATCAATAGTTGCTTTTTAAATAATCATTCCATCATTTTTTTTAATGTAGTATGCTTCAATAGCTTTCTTCTACAAAGGTGCAGAACCAAAGAACAACTAAGCAGCCTTTCTGTAAGAGTGGTTTAGGAAAAGAGCATTTGCTGGTTGCTGGATGGCATTCATACCCCCTTCCTATCCCATTAGTATGTCTAGTTGTTGCTCTCCCAGTTGCTCACCTTGGGTAAAGGACAGCACTTGTATAGAGGGATACTGGATACAAGATCCTCATCCCTTTTGCAGTTCAGGATGGCACACCTTGCATGAGTATTGCGTGAAGTGCCTCATGACTATTTTAGGTTTATTAAGCTCATTTTAGTGACATAAGCTAGCAGTGATGTGGGTGAACCTACCTTTCAAAGTGTTTTGTGCCCTAGTCTCTCATTTGTTTGAGTGGGGAACATGAGATCAGGTTCTGTAAGAAAGAAAAAATACCCAACACTTTGGTCTTGGTAGAAGACTGTACTTGTATCACTACATTTTGACTTCAGTATCTTACTGTAAAGATTTAAAATACAGTATGATTGCTCATGCTATGTGTTTCTGACTGCATTTTGTTTCTGGTTAGAGTTCTCTTAAGAGAAAGTTAACTTACACTAGGCAAACGCTCAGCCAGTGATAAACATACAACCAATTGATTTTTCCTGTCTTAGTCAGCTAGTAGTGGAGATGTTATGATTGCTGATTTAGAACCAGGAGAAGTATTATAATTCCATATTTTACTATTATTGCTAGCACTCTTAATGTGGTCAAGTAACTATACTGTTCTTGCATGGCTGAAATGGCCAAAGAGGCCTTTGTTGCTGGGGACTGCATGTATGGCAGTTACTGTTGCTGACAACTGTGTTCACTGAGGTCAGTGGAAAGACTCCCATGACTTCATTGAGTTTTGAAATTGAGAAACCAAATCTAAGTTTGGATGCTTATGAGACATCATACTGCATTGTCATTGAATCATTCAGCCAAATGTGTAGGTATTTTTATGTTTGTTATGTAGCTGTACTTGATTTTATGAAGACTTAATGCTAATTGCAAAACAAATACTTTCCAGGCAGAAGAGCTGCAGAGTCAGATCCATAGCTCTTTAAAACCAGTGATGTTTTTCTGCTGGGGTGTGAGGTAGTTCTTACGAAATAAGAATACAAAATAATGTAAATGATCCTTACATTGCCATGTTTATGGTCCATTTATGGGCCAGTATATCTCTTGTCACTTTTTCATACTGTATTTGCTTTTAGAATAAAAGCACAAGTGTTCTCAAGGCAACTCTGAAAACAGGTGGACATTAATTAGAATATTTTAGGTTGAAAACAACAGGATCACATATCAAAAGGATCACATATCAACATCTGAAACTTGCAGCATGCCTGCAGAAATTCTGTAGTGGGGGCCCTGATAAGTTACGCCTGGAGCAATTAAAAACTGTCATGCTCTCTTTCAGCATACATCACTATGTAAATGAATACCATCTTGTAAAGTACGCTTGTCTTTTTGTAACCAAAAGATTGTGAAATGCCAGGTTTGGACCCAGACTTCACATTCTGACAGTGCTTGGTTCCATTTGTTGTGACATGTTCATCGCTATTTTTAGCTTTGGTAATAAGAATTTAATCTTATTTGTTACAAGCTCCATCATACTGAAGGCATTCAAAAAGCTTTATAGTACATAATGAATAATGCTGGTCAGTAGCTTACAAAGCCTGTATTTTTTTTCCCTCGAGAATGCTACCAGATATGTATAAAGCCCATATCCTATCTGCTTCCCAAATACAATTCAGAAGCAGGATACAAAGTACTGAAAAGCATTCAAAGTACTGATACAAAGTACTGAAAAGCATTCAAAAAGCTTTATAGTACATAATGAATAATGCTGGTCAGTAGCTTACAAAGCCTGTATTTTTTTTCCCCTCAAGAATGCTACCAGATATGTATAAAGCCCATATCCTATCTGCTTCCCAAATACAATTCAAAAGCAGGATACAAAGTACTGAAAACAAATGGGGGGGAGGTGGGAGAAGTCACACCATATTTGCTCCTGTTGTGCAACCATTTTACTTCAAAGCAGTTCCATGACTTTCTTATTTGTGGAAAGGTTGGAGTGAGGTAGAAATGTGCAAACTGCTCTTCTAACCTGTTTGTGGCTCTCAAATTTGTTCAGTCACTGAGCAGGGCAGGCAACTGGGTGAATGTCATTTCCAAGTTCAGTGCAAGTATGTACAGCTATGTATACATTATATCACAAATAATATAGCCTGGCAATGCAAGTAAGTGGAATCTACTGGAAAATCTGTACATGCATATCTTAAGAATGTCTTAAGACCAACCAAGAAGTGCCTGATTCACAGATTGGCATGGCTACACAAGTAATGATTCTTAGTGGATACCTATGGTTCTTGTGTACTGCATACTGTTTTAAATTCTGTGTAGCTGTTCTACTTTTTTCTGCTTTTGCTCTAAGCTCTTAATCTTGATAGGTGTACCATGAAAACCGCCCCAGTCTCGCACATCTTTATTCTTCTTGTAGTTATAACTTTGTCAATTGTCTTCCTTATTAGCTGAGATGCCCAGACAATTTCCAAAGCTGAACATCTCTGAGGTTGATGAGCAAGTACGACTTCTAGCAGAGAAAGTATTTGCTAAAGTTCTCCGAGAAGAAGACAGCAAAGATGCATTGTCACTATTCACCGTGCCTGAAGACTGCCCTATTGGGCAGAAGGAGGCCAAGGAAAGGGAGTTGCAGAAGGAACTGGCAGAACAACAGTCTGCGGAAACAGCTAAAAGGTTTGTTCAGTAGTTTCTTTCTTAGTGGAAAACAGTTTTTTAAATGGGGTTGAGTTAATATTGAAATAACTAGCAAATAAGATCCTGCCTCTTATTACTTCAGGAAGAAGTTCAGCAGCAGGTACCAAGGGCACCTGTGTACTATCCTCTGCTGTGCAGAAGGTGTGGGGATGAGTCCTAGGGAGGTTGGATTGGTGAGGTTGTCTCAGCTGCATTTCCAGCAATAGCATAGATACTGCTTATGCAAGTTTAACAGACAGGATAGCTGGGTAGAAATGAACACAACCCAAAGACTTGAGTCAGAAAAAGAAACACTTTCTGCTCCCCCCTTTATTCTAGTTTAATTTGGAAAACCAGGAAATTTTGTCACAGAGAAAATGACAGTGGTATGATATTTCTTTTAGTCTCCGTAAAAATAGATGAAGGCGAAGACATCACATTTAACATCAAGGGAGAAGGTGAAAAGTGCTATTGGCATAATGAGGTTATTTGTAGGTTTCCTTAACTCAGAGATAAAATCTAACCACTATTAGTCATAAAAGCACACATCTTGAATTTTCTCAGGAAAAAAAAAAAGTCCAGTCCACCCATGAATCTAATGAAGCCAGACCTCCTGTGAAAGAGGTGGCCTTATCTTGGTGTCAGGCTGTTCCAGTATCTGAACTTCAGTGGACTGGCTGGACTATTCCCTAGAGTCACATGAGCTCAGCAGCAGTCTGACACCAAATGGCTTGGACATATACAGACTTTTCGAAAAGCAAGCAGACAAGGAAGCCTTTGAAAGTGATAGCTAAACACATGTACTAGGTTAGCTGCAGAGAATCAGTTGGGCAATGCTTGGCATCATATTTCTGGAACAGAAAGGAGAAGAGTTAATTTAGTTAAGGTATGACACACTGATGGTACAGGCTGAGACTTCTGGTCTTGAATTGTGCAAGTGGGTTTCCCAGTTGGCATGTTCATAGACATAAGCAAGCACAGAAGGGGAAAACTAGATGTTTTCATTGAAACAACTATTT
Organism: Coracopsis vasa; assembly: GCA_026283785.1. Classification (NCBI taxonomy): domain Eukaryota; kingdom Metazoa; phylum Chordata; class Aves; order Psittaciformes; family Psittacidae; genus Coracopsis; species Coracopsis vasa. Next base: position 45,527 of record JANHGB010011876.1, on the reverse strand, counting down.
GGTATCTATTTCCTCCTGAATTTAATGAATTTCACTTCTGATTTGGGAAATTGTCTTACAGAAATATGTTCTGTCAAACTACCTCAACTTTTGTACCAGTTTAACTGTGGGAAGTGGGATATTATAAGTATGTTGTTTACAACTGGGAACACAGCAAGTATTCATCCCTGTCCTATGGGACTGAAGTGTACTTCAAGGACAGTTACATGATTAAAACTTCTTTTGGTTTCAGTTGTAGTTGATCCAACACTGCCTTTCAGGAATTTCATGCTGATTTCTAAGGTGGCTACAAGTACTGAAGAGAGGATGGAATTTAATCATAGGGTATTAATTATACCAGCACTTCATGTTCTTATTCTTCAGAATTTCACAGAATATGCAACTTCCAGAGAGTATTCCAGTATTCTTTTTTTTCCTTAATGGTTTTACTGTCATTTTAACGTTTTGGCGTCTAGTTTATAAAACAAGGAACTATTTCCACAGTGTGAAAGTGATGTTGCAGCTAGTTTATAACTTAGTTACTTATTATATGAGTATTTAAAATACATTTAAATAAATGTAAACTGAGTAAGGAAAACAAATTAAATTTTTGGAGATACTCCAAAACTTCACTTGAGATATTACTTCACTGAGAAATACAACATTCTTTTTTTTTTTTTTTTCAGCTTTTGTCGGAGGTGCGAGTGTGTCACAGTTGCATCAAAATTTCATATGTAGTCATTCAGTTAAAGTTGTGAGAAAAAAGATGAGCATGTAATTATTCCTTAGGCAGTGTTTGGTGAGACTTGAGCAAAAGGCTAATATTAGTTATCAGAGTAATATAACATAGCATGGCTTTGATACACAAGTCCATTCCTTCCCTCAGGACACTAAATGGCTAAATTTGTAAGAAGAGAAACAAAATAAATGTAGGGCATCTTACAGGGATTGTAAATAAATTCTGTCATACTGTGTTCATGTGGAGGGTAAGTGCAATTGTGTGTATCAATGTCATGTGAAATGTCAATAGAAAAAAGCTACAAGCACAAATATTTTGTGGCTAATATTTTTTCCTGTGGTATGAGAGATAGCATTTGTAAAATTTCTTAGCAGGTGAATTTCTTTGCTGCAGTCCATTTTCCAGTGTATTCAGTGTTTTATACCATGGCTTATTTTTATGCTTTATACCATGAATTTATAGGAAGAAAAGTTTCAAGATGATTCGATCCCAGTCTTTGTCATTACAAATTCCATCTCAGGAATGGAAAGCACCATCAGCCAATCCTGTTCTGTCTCCTGCGACACCAGTTGTTCCAAGTGCTTTTCTGCCCGTTCAAGTGCCATACAATGTACCAGAGTTTCAGAGAGTTTCAATTAGTGGGGACTACTGTGCAGGGGTAAGAAACCTTTTTTATGCTGCGGGGAGGAGGGTGAATGCCAAACCATGGGCAGCTAATGTATATAAAGTGTGACATGACAGTGTATGGCTCTCTGCCACAAACTAAATTGCCTTGTGAACACATCAATTTGTAAAACAGTTAAAGTCAAGGTCAGGTCGTTTTATACTTTTTATCTATTGGATTTAGTTTTTTATGATAAAAGCATAATCAGGCATTCAATAAATGGGTAATATACTGTAGGAGTTAAAAAACTGTGTGTATTTTGCACATTGTATTTGGAGTCTCTTTCTGTCACTGGCTTCCTGAGACTTCGGGCAAGATCCATACTGTCAAGCCAGATACACTAACCTTTCTGGAAATGCAGTCTCCTTGTTACTGGTGTGGATTCAGTTTGTTGCTAAAACTGCCGTTTTGTTTTTGTCAGTATTTATCCAGGCTTTCCTTTCAGGTTACAGTTGATGATTATGAGCAAGCTGCGAAGAGCCTGGTGAAAGCTCTTCTCATCCGAGAAAAGTATTCTCGTCTTGCCTACCATCGCTTCCCAAGAACAACATCTCAGTATTTGTGTAGCATGCAAGATGAAAAATGGAGGGTTGAAGATGAAGTGTATCCAGGTGAATATCCTTGTTCTCTTTGAAAATGTAGAATTAAACCCATGCACTGCTGTCGTAAAGGTAAGTTGGGTTTTTGTGATGATCTCTTCTGAGTGGCTTTGCCTCTGTAGTTTATTCTGTTAGTAAGTGGTAGAGAATTACTGATGGACCTGAATTATAAATCCTGTGTCTAATCTGAAACTTTGAAGCTGTCAAAAGCTAAAACCCCCCACACTAGATGCTCATTGATATTTTTGTTTTGTTTGTTTGTTATTTTTGTAAGGAGTACACTTGTGTAGCTCCAGGAAAAAGCTATATGGATATGGTTTAAAGTGAAGAGTCATTTGTCCTGATCTTGGCATACTGAAATTAAAGGGATTATGAGCTCATCTTCATTGTAAACTGATGCACGGTACAGACATGCCAGTTAGCAAGCCCTGAGTCAGTAATTTCACAGTCATGGTACACTTACCAGGTCAAGGCTGAAAGCTGTATAGTCATATTTGTTGGGCATTCTGCCCAGTTTAATAAACTCTCATCACTCAACAAGACTTATTAGGTTGACTATATTCCCCATTATAAATGTCATAAGTGATATCTGTTGCTTAGGTGGGTTGTGTCTTGAAAGCTTTTTTTAATGTATTCTAAGCTATAAAGAACATTTTAAATCAAGTACCCTCTAGCTCAGCGGTTTAAAGAGGGTGAATGAATTACCATGTTTTTCAAGCCTTTATTATGCAGAAATAATGTAAAGAATATTCAAAACAGGAAAGATATTTTGCAACAGCTAGCAGGGAGATATTTTCAAGCTATTAATAAGTTAATAACTTATTTATAGTTATAATTTTTAAACTTTCTATCTCATTACACAGTGTCTTAATTGGCACAAGTTTGAGCTGGATAGTTACAAACTGATACCATTCTTATCTCTAATATTTATACCATACATTCAGGTGCTTTAAGTGAATAAAAGGACCAGTTAATTTTTTTTTTGTCTTGACTTAAGTGAATAGGTAAAAGAAGTAGTCTGACAAGTCTGAGCCAACAATGCAGTTCAGTCAACATAAATACGGTTGAGGCACATACTTTGTGCTGGTTGCAGTGGTAAGATACTGTAGAAGCAGCATTGAAAATTCACTAACATGAGCAATAGTGTTTAAGTGTTCACATAAGCTGCATCTCCCAGAAGTGTGTGTGTTTACCTGATTCTCAGAAAAAAACCCAAAAATTGTTATTTTGTAAAGGGATAACAAAACTGCGCTGAACAAATCCCAACTGTGCTTCTGGTACTTTATGACTTTGGTCATGATCGGAAGGCCAAGGGGAAAATCGTAGTTGTGTTTTTCTATCCCTGTCTTCTACACTTCTTGGTTCTATTTAAAAAAAAAACAAACAAACAAAAAAAAAAAGTAAAAATAAGGAGTTTTATTTTAAAAAAGCAAACAAAGACAGACCCTAAACACAAACAAACAAAACCCACAAAAAAACCCCAATAAAAACACAGCAAAACCAACCAAACAAACCCAAATAAACCCTACAAACCAACCACTGCCTTGGTCAGAGTGAGAAGCACCGAGTCGGAAGTTATTTCCTGCTCATTGGATTGTGGGAATTTCAGAGGTGAAGTAAGGCACAGCCTGTTCTTTTCTGACAGATGTTTCAAGATGAGAATAACTGCATTAGTATGTGCTTAAATACAAACTAACAAAATTACTACAGTGAGTCGGTGGAAAAAAAATGGTGGGTATTAACAACTGTTTTATTATTCAAAAATCTCAACTGTACTTTCAACAATACTAATTTAAGCACTTCTGAAAACTTATTTTGAAACTTGTGCTGTCATATATTAATAAAAAATAGTATTAAATATATTTATACATTGATTCAGAGAACTCTAATGTATAATATTTGAAATAAGATAGGCATTTAGCTTAGAGAGGGACTGCAATTAAAGCCTGTCAGAATAAAGCTGTGTTGTAACAACAGGTCTTTTATAGTAACTGAAAATGTGAATTTAATACGAAAATTAAGATCTTTTTGAGATGAAACGTTATAGAAGCGGAAAGTCCTTTTTGTAATTACTTTGCTTTTTGTGCAAGCTATTTTCTCTAAATGTAATGTAAATTTATTTCTAGATTTCCATTCACCCCCAGAAGAAAATGAAGATCCTTACAATCTTGATGATGCTCCAGACAATTTGGATTATGTTATCAAGATAAAAGGTGGCATTCCCTTTGTTTACGATAACAAAGAAATGATGGAACTCAATGAGCCTCGGAGTCTGCCATATCCTGACCTTGAGACATACACCCTTGACCTGAGCCACGTTCTTGCTCTAATTGCAGATGGTCCAACGTATGTTTCTTTCTTCTCTGTCCCTTCAGGCTACTGGTTACCTTGTTTTAATACTTCTCACTTTTGCAATATCCAATTCCTCAGTATACTCATTATAAAGTACTGTTTTGTTTTCCTCTTAAGCATTACTTAAAAGTAAAAAAAGCCAAGTACAGATATATTTAATTTCTTTAGTTTATCTACATCACCCATGGCAAAATGAGAAGCTGTTAACAGAGAAGCAAGAAATTGGCCAGATGTTCCCATTGAAGTCAGATGTCATCCAGACTTCTTGAGGCATGGAAACTGAAACTTGAACCTTGCCTCTTTTGTTTTGGCCCGTACTGAATTTGAGGTTTTTGAACAGTTGTCTGGAATTTCTTCATGTCTGTTCTACTCCTGCTGCATAAAGAGAAACCCTGCATTTGTAGAGCATACAGAACAGCTCAGAAACATAAATACTCAGTCTGATTTGTTTCAGATGTGAATTAACTGCTCATGTGTTGCAAAACTGATCCACACACGCACAGTCAAAATAGGTCTGAAATTTCCCAGAACCGTCAAACTCCTGGGAAATCTCTAAAAACTAGAAACTTAACAACTCTAAAATAATCACTGACCCACTCGTGACAAGGCAATGTCCTTGTCCAGTATATAATGAGAACATGTACATCCAGGTTTTTCAGTTTACTTCCCAGCTGAGGACTGGAACCATCAGGGTTTCTCATGGCCTCAACATTGGGAAAGGAAAAGAATCCACCCTTACATGGAACAAAGCAGGAGTCTGTTCCTTGAACTATTTGCCCTGCCTGCCAGCGCTACATTTCTAGTCCTGCCAGTGGAAGATCATCACTTACAATGTCACAAGTTAGTTGCACCTGGTACATTCTTTCCCTTTGACTCTGTGTCTGACACCTGCAGCATGATCTGTCTCCCTTGCGTATTGATAGTGACAAAGCAGATGGGCTGAACAGAGCTGCCCTATTCCCTAAGGGCTTTTTCAAGAGCAAAAGCCGTATGTTTCTGCCAGCATTATCAGCACTGCTGGTCCAAATCAAAGCTAGTTTGATTATGCTTTGTTTACAGTATGCAATGGGGAAATGCATTTCCGGTTTCAGCATGTTATATTGCAAGAGACAGATACTGAGAAGACAAAGGACAAGGAGGAAGAAGTTGAAACACAATTCATAGTGAAGACCCTTCTTTTTGCAGCTTTTGTTAACAGCATTTATCAGGAAGCCGTAAGAAGGGCCTTGGAGGACATTAAGAACACCCAGCACCTTTGTGAATGCAGGAGCAATTATCTACTCCTTTCACTTCTTCAGATTAAACTTTTGCAGGGTGATTCACATTTCCTGATAAATACACACAAACCAAAAGGAGAAGGTCCAGTAATCCTGGGAGTAAAGAGCATAAGCTCTTTATGTGGTATTGTTTCCCTGTTTGTAGCAAGTGCTTTCCTGCCATTTATGTCTATCACACACGGGGCTGCGTGGAGATCAAGAACCCATTACTATTTAAGCTTTACTGTTCTTTAACTGGTGAAAATCTCACTTGTACTCCTCAGTTTTTCAGTGTCTCGAATAAGAGAAAACCCAACAAAGACTTCCTGCAGCAGGCAAATGTGTTTTGATCAATATCAGAGACAATGAGACTGTGTTTGAATTGGACTTTCAAGTGCATGATGGGATTTGTGTCCCACTAAAGAGAGACTGTCGACAATAAAGCAGAAAAAAGAAGGCTGTTACATGACTAGTGCTACAAAAATATTGTAGATTCACTAAGAATTGACAGATGGTGAAGGGAAAAAACATGTCATTGGTTAAAAATAGAAAGAACCATAACAGAAGATGAAAGCGAAGACAAAGTAGGGAAGCAGGAACAAAAATGCATGATTTTTTCAAAGAAGAGCAAAAGAAAATATTTTAGAAAAAAGGTATTTCTACACAATATATGTGTTCTAAGGCATAAAAAATGTAAGTGTATTGGATCATAGCTTGGCTTCTTATATTTGCATTGAAAAAGCAAATAACCTGGGGAGTTGTTTGGTTTTTTGTTGTTGTTGTTGTGTTTTTTTATGATACCCATTGTGATCTGTAGTCTGGATTCCTGGTGGTTTGTTATATATGAGGTGATCTGCTCTGTTGAAGGTATAGTTTCAGAGTTGTAGCAGTTGACATCACATTTGATTACAGGCTTTCTCTGATCATCATTATTGAAAGAACTGCATTATATGCACAGATGCAGTGATAAATACTTGGACTACTTAAAGGATGTAACACAGTTCTGTAGAGTTCTGTTTGAGGTTTGGTCTGAAATCATATTGGCTATTGATTGCTAACCAGTAGGATAAGAAGAATGGATTTGTCTTGGTCTTCATAAAAGAAAAAAAAAATTATTGTGAAAACTTTCAAGTTCTTTCTGAACTTAAAATAGAAATAGTTTTAAGTTGACTTTTGTGTTTTCTTTTACAGAAAAACATATTGTCATCGGAGGCTTAACTTTTTAGAATCTAAATTTAGTTTACATGAGATGTTAAATGAAATGTCGGAATTTAAAGAATTAAAGAGTAATCCCCATCGAGACTTTTATAATGTGAGAAAGGTAAGTGGGAAAAGGGTTAAAGGCATGACGTTGTTAGTAGGAGTTCCAGCAATTTTGCTTTTCTTGCGTGAGGGGTAGATGATATACATGAAGTGATGTGTGTATAGCACTCAATTGAACTACATTATTTTAAGAGTATTAAAATTGCTCTACATGGGAACATGCCAGGAAAATGAACTTGAATGCAAGTAGGTTAATTGGATTAGGCTAAATTCATCTGGTTTACTTATCCAGAATCGAAGGAGCTTAATTGTATGTAGAGTGCTTCGAAGGAGTGAAACAGAGTTAATCAAATGAAGCTCACTTGGATTATGAATAGAAATATCCACATGGAGGTTTAATTTATTTTAATTAATTCACTTGAAGTCAGTCAAGTGCATTTTCCTGCTTTCATGTAGGTAAGTCATACTAGACTGTAGTAGGAACAGCTGTATAGGTTTGGGATGAAAATTTAACTTCATACTGAAAATAAGCATTTAAATATGTGTCAAAATTAAAAAGACCTCCCACAGAAACTGAACAGAGGGTTTGTGCTGCCATCAGTATCTGGTAAAAAATGTCTATGGAATCTGAAAGAAGTTATTTGAGTTATATTCTTAGCTGTCTCTGAGATACGTTGGAGGTCTAATTAGGAGACAGGTAGAGGAATGAGGGAGCTGATTCAATTTCCTGATATATTCACAGTCAGGGGAGCTGCTTCCTCTTCAAAGCATAGAAGCACCAGTGTTAGCCTGCTTCTGTTTGCTTCCCTTTCTTAAACTTATGAGGAAGTTAGTGGAGAGAGAATGCTTTTTTGATAGGTGAGATTTCTTCACAAAGCAGTAATTGTTGCTGGTGTTTTTAACCACTTCAGACCCATTTTGCATTGTTTCTATATGCAACTGAAAGATTTAGTCCTTATGTTGTAACTTCCGGGTTTAGTTCAATACTTTAATCTTTATGTTTTAATTAGTGTAATTTAATTAATTACACCAAGAAGTCATTTTTGCTTTTTCCAATAGTGTCCAGTGTGCTGGCTGCTGAATGTTTGCCACTGTTGTGGTAAAAACAATCAAATATAAAATCTGCTAAACACAAGTGTTTGATGGATGTACTCCTGTCTATCACAAGGCTAGAAGCAGATGGGTTGGTAGGTAAATTCTAATGAATTTCACACTTCTATCTGTTAAGTGTATGAACAGGAGGATCTGTAAGCTAATTCACTTAAAGCAGGACTCAAGTGGCAAAGGCTTGACTCCTAACTTGAGAGTTTCCTTGCATAACCCTGGAGAAGATACTTATTCCATACCACATTCAGAGAAAACATTTCACTAGGTGACAGACATTAATAATAAAACACATGGTGATGGAGAGGTGTGAAGGACAGAGTTGTGGTTCAGGTTTACTGCCTTAGACAGTCAATTTGATTACTGAGAAGCTGTAATTGACAGGATTGTACTTGCTAAGTTCAGCCTTCGATTTAAAAGCAAATGTTCAATGTCTCTGAGCATATCTTAATTATTTTCTAATTATTTGCTATTAAACAAGGCAATCTACAAATGGATTAATGTTGCTCAAAACCACAAAATTTCCATCACTTCCACTCTAGCAATACTCAAATTCAGGAGTGCAGGAACAAGCTTGCTTTTTGCTGCCACAGGTCATTCCTACTGCCAGTTATTGGTTGCTGCCGTTAGTCTTGCTTAAAATAGTATTCTTCTGAAACAAGCTTACAAGTAGTATTTTTATGAAGCACTCCGAAAAGTAAACTGCACTGTAGAGTTCCTGCAAGTCCCCAGATAATCTTATTTTCTCTGTCTTGCTAACTCATTTAATGATTGGATCTGTAACTTCCCCAAAGTGCTTCCTTCATAATAACAGTTTTGGCAGTGAAACTTGTAATACGAAACACACTTCTAGGGCCTACATTTTCAGGTTGTCTCTCTGTTAGTCAATCATAAACAATGTGTACTGCTCATAAGGAAAGCAAGAAGATTCACCTCCCAACAGAGTTATTAGTGAAGTTGTCTGTTACATCCCTCAGACACTAGTGTGGAAAACCTGGTAAAATCCATTTGGTTACATAAAAGAGCCAATGTAACTGATGGAAATGTAACTGATGGAAAATGCCCAAATTAAAACAATTATGAATGTAGTGTTAAGGTCAATCATTGAGCACGTATTGCTGTATTTAGAAAGGTACACGAAGCTGGCCAGGATTATTTGCTGGCGTAACAATCAAAGGTTATTGTGGTGTGGGGTTTTTTTTTCCCCTTCTCCCCTATTTTTTCAGGTTTTATGGAAGTTCTTCTGTGAGCTCATCTATTTAATAAATCCCAAGATATGGCTCCTGCTAAGTAAGGGAAATGCACGTAGTGGACTTAACCAGAATGCAACCAAAGATACATTTTGCACTGATCAAGCTGGAACTGGAAAATTGCCTTTTAATAACCTGACAGATACATCTATAGACAAACAAAAATCCACAGGTGGTAAAGACTGGCTGGCTCCACTTGGCTGCCCACTGGAGGTAGACAACTGTCTGAGTTGAAGAATGCTAACTTTAGAGAAGACTCTTGAGTTTACCATCAGCAGGGCTCTCCCACCTTCTCTGGCTGATGAACTGAAAAATGCAGTAAAAATAGGTTCTCCACACAACTCCTGGGTTGCCTGCATTAAGGATGAAATTAAGTAACGAGTGCAGCTCTATGGCACACAAACTTAGAACTGAGTTTTAGTTTGTCTATTAGGGTGTCTTGCCTTCCAAAGCAAGTGTACAGCTTCCAGTAGACTGCTGTGCCCAACAGCCTCCGATAATTCAGAGCTTATTGATAATTCAGTTTCTAAGCTGAAATACACCTTCAAAGTAAAGGACCAAGAGCTGTTCTTGCTGTTAAGAACTTTGGTTTGTCTCAGTTGTTATTTCTAGGTGGGAGGTTGTTGCTTTTTTTGTTTAAAAAGAAAAGGTGAAGCCAAGCTACTTGTTTACCTAACATGTACTTGCCTTTATAATATATATCTATGTACTGTGTTTGATACAGTTTTATAAAGAAGAAAATTACAGCCTACGCCTCCTTCCATAGTCTTCCTCTCTTTAGCCATTATTTCAATCTGTCAGTAAACCAAACCTGATTGTGTATCATAGCAGTGACTTTTACATGTCATATTCTTTTGCCTACAGCTTCACTAGCTCAGATGCCTGGTCTTGTGTGGCTCAGGCCAGGGGAGCCATCAGTGGAAGAATGCAGTTTCTAGAGTGGCTTACACAGCCCTTCTGAATTGTGTGTTGCAGTAGCTGATGGCTGCTGTGATGTACCATTTGGTCTAGATCATCACAACTGATTATTTTTTTCTTTTAAGGTATTGGTTAGACAAAAAGGAAATAAATTCTAGCTTTTGTTTGTGACTACAGGGTCGAAATACCACTTGTTATTTCTAAGAAAGGATGTTTGAGTGGGTTTATATACTTGCAAATTTTATAGATCTCACAAACTACTGAATGAGATTAATAGATGTCTGTTTTTTAAACATACGATTAAAAGTCTTATGAGTGAACAGTGAATATATACTTAAGTTCCCTGAACTTTGGTTCTGAGGTTGAATCTTTTTTTCCCTCCAGTAGCTACTTACTGACAGTGAATGTGAAGACTTATGGGACAGCACCAGATTCAAAGGACAGGAGTGCCTCTGTGCACCTCTCTTAGTAGTACGTGTAATAGTGCCTTACCCCTCTTAAATGGCATTAAAGCTGTATTTTGTGCTTTCAAAGCACTGTGTGTACTACTTCTCCGCTCTTGCCTTGCAGAGATGCTGAGGTAAATTTTTACATCTACCCTCGGTCTTGCAAAGTAAGCACAAAATAATGATCAGGGAAAGCCATCAATCGTTATACTGCAAAAATTCTGTAGAGATCCTAAAGAAAGCTTTTCCTCTATCCTCTTTTTTAGTAATTAAAAGAAATTAGTTTTACTTCTCAGCAGTATATTTCTGTATTTGTGTGAATACAAACATCATAGGGCTTGATTCTGTGCATTTGCAATGCGTACAGCCGCATGAGAAGCTGGAGATACAGGGATTTGCATCTCCTGTCTCTCCTGGTTTCGGGGTTGCTCTGGATGCCATAAGTATGAATTAGACAAGCTCCTGAGGGGCAGTGCCTGGCTTTAGGGACTATTTCAGCTGCCAGGAGCTTTACTGTTCTACCCTCTGCTAGGCTAGAGTATTTTGTGTCTCCTGCCGCTTATGCCTGTTACAGAGCTGTGAGGAAAGAATCAAGCTCATTTTATAAAGCTGTTGCATCCTATCTGAAAAACCTAGTGCTGTATGAATGTATTGGTGAACCACAGAATCCAGCAGTAGGATGTGGAGTGATTTCCCTTCAATCCAGCATTGAAGTAAAGGCTGCAGTGTCAAGTTCCTGAAGCCCAGAGCTATTGGGGTAGAAATGTTCCTCTGTTAAACTTCATGTGTTCGAAAATCAGGTAGTTTGCAAGTGTGGATACTACTTACTATACACTGGATTATGCACTGGATAATTTCAGTATCATTAAAAAGGCTGCCCTTGGCATTTGTTTTTGCTGTATTTATCACTTTGAATCTAGAGCATATGCCTAATTCAGTGCAAAACTATTCCTGACATGCACAGAGAAGCCCTGAGGTAGATGTTTTGTGGACATCTGAAAGACAGTGGAAGAAAAAAGAAGCAATGCAGGAAGATGAAAGAGGCAGAGTAGTTTAGGGAAGCTGGTGCTGGCGAGACATGTTTTGGAGGCCAATGAGAACTTCCTTCAAGCTGGAAGTTGTACACACATGTAACTATCTTGACTAAGAAGTACAAGCATTTCATCCGCAAAGACTGAAGAGAGAATGGCATGAGTGGTCAGGTCAAAAAGGAAAAGGCTAGCCTGAACTGAGAGGGTGCCAAGGAAGACAGGCTGGCTTCATTACATGGAGGATTGCTGAGTGATCATCTTTTATTTGCAAGAAAACTGATGTCCACCATTGCTTGAATGAAGTGATGGAATTTAAAGAATTAAGGAGAGCTTTGTGTTAACAACTGTTAACTCATCTGTTAAAAAGGTGAGTTCACTGAAAGCATATTAAGTGGTCCAAGATAGGTTTCTGTCAGTCATTCTGTTTCTTTTTTTTCATTAAGGATTAGGGTGACCTTGAGTAAAAAGTTTCCTCCTGTGAGAGGGGACAGTAATAGATGCAGCAGGAAATTTGGCTAACGGCATGCAGCTGAGGTTTTTTTCTACTAAGGGGAAATTGGGCTGAAGTGGCACTGTATCAAATTTGGAAATGCAAGCAGAATGTTTGCAAACAGCATAAATAGACCTTACGGTAGAGGCTTGTTACTCACGGCCCAGAAAAGCCTCAGCTTACTTCATGTATTATATGAAGAGCAAAATAGCAACAGCTTAAACTGGGACTGGTTTTATCTTTTGTGAGGGAGAGAGGAGGCAAAGGGGGCATTTGTCACTTACATGAACTCAATCTGTTAAAACTCTTAGTAGATGCCCTTCATAATAAATAACAATGAAATTAGAAACAAATTCTTAGCATGACAGCACTTCAAATAAAAATAATAATTTTAAAATTCATACCCAAATCAGATCACATAAGCTATGTCTAAGGATTCTGTCTTTAGGTACTTCATTTAGATAGGATTGCACCCTGAATTGTGAAAATGCACAAAGGCATACACACTGATTAATTACGTGCTAGGGTAGGTCAAAGCTCAAGCCATTAAAACTTCCGAAAAGTTGCATTCCTTTTAAAAGCAATGAAGAAAAAGCTGCGTGATACCTTTAAGATTTACTGAAGTTGCTGCTTACTTAAGGGTCAAAATACACTGAGTAGTTAATAAAGGTAGCCAAAGTACTGCATATTCTCTGGAGAAAGCATGAAAGAGACTCCAGGAAAATCTTTTTACTCTTGGGAAATAATTCTATTTAGGGAGACGGAGGAGGGAAAAAAATATAAAGGAAAATCTTGGTTCTTGGAGAATAAGCCTGACGTGGTTAACTCAGCTATAGAGCTATGTGTGATATGCTTGTGGGGACGGGGGAAGATTTCACAGGAGCTTACTGAGTTGCTGAGGCACACTTGAGAATTATTTATGAGAGGGAAGCATGACTTTAAAAGAAATGCAGTTACTACTGTGTCATGTGATCCTTTCATACAAGCAAACAAAAGAAACAAAAAGTCTCCTGGCTTTGTGTCCTTGCCCTCCTAACAGTAGTGAATTCATGTTGATATAAACAGAGAGGAAATGTTTTGTTTTGTTTTTTCAAGACTCATTAATTCCAGTAGCTGAGCCACCACTGGAACTAGTGCATTTTGAAATTCAGTAACCTACTCTTATTCAATTTCCCTAACCCTGGTATTCTATACCTATGACTTGCTTTTTCTGAATGTTTAGAGCTTACAGGGCATCTATTAATTATTTTATTCTCACACATAAGTCAACCAAGCCTAGTAGTTTGTAATATTTCACTGGTCCAGAAAGTGTTTACAGTAAACAATATTTGTTTCTAAAACAGAAGTGCACTTGGGTTCAAGTATCTATACAAGTAGTCTGAGGAGTGTAATAATATGTTAAGTGGAGCTGTTTTGACTATTTTAGACACAGCATTGTTTACTGTGCATTAGTAATATACTTCATGTTATGTACTTCAAGACAGTAATATGTCTCTTGCTTTTTCATTTAGCTATAAAGTGTCTAGTATATTTGAACTGGGCAGCAATTAACAATTAAGTGTTCATGTTTAGGATTCAGTTTATACCCTGGTCTTTAGTTACACTATTAACATTCGCATGGAAATAGATTTACCCTTAGAAGACTGCAACAAGTTCTGTATGTATAAACTGAAATTGAATGACTACACATGTCAAATAAACCAGTGGCATTTCTGTGGAGTAGATGACATAGCATAAGTTGGGTTTTACATTGCAGGAGTGTGGCTGTTATTTGTTCAGGTACTCAGTGATGTGTTTCCTACTGATCTTTAAAAGCAGAGCAGGATGTCAACCACTTACGTTGGTGAAATCTGAAATCTCCTATTTCCTTTTGTGATGTTTCTTGGGAACATTGTCAGTATTCGGGGTTTTTTAAACCTTTAAATTCAGACAGCAAAACTGGGGGCATTCTGACAGCTGGATTACCAGTGCTGCGCAGAAGCAAGATTTTTTATTTCTGTTTTGAAGCTCTTTTTTACTCTGTGTAAGAAGTTAGAGCAGCCCTTTCCACTACAGTTTTACAAAGGACCTCATGATCAAGTGTTAACTTTTATGATTCCAAACCATCACCTACCAGTATCTAGGGCAGTACTGCATGGTGCTTTTTAGACTTACTATCTGAACTGTCCTGTCCCTGTTGTGTATCATCTTGAAACTTGTATTACAAACTCATAATCTGGCTTCCTGCTCCTTCTGCAGAACCATTCTGTCAGTTGATCTTGTAAGACCTGTCTCCAGTACCAGTCTGTTGGTACACAAGGCGGATGCTAGAAATAGTAAATGTTGGCAATTGCTTCTGACTACACCCCTGTGCTCATGACCATCTACATTCAGGTAGGGGCTGGGCTGGAGGAAAACGGGAAGCTTAGCAGACAGATTGCATGCAGCACTGCAGCTTCTGAGTGAGCTGCAACTGCTTCTGCCAGGATTTGGCAGTCTGGAGTTGAAGGCAACCTCAGAGTCTGACTACCTGTCCCCAGGGCCATTGTGCTCATTATGTGTCAACTGTGAAATCTAATCAGAACAGTGATTTGTTTTGGTTTGGTTTTAAATTGATAGGATTTTTTTTTGTAATTTAATTGTTTTACCTAAGACATGCATTAGGCTGTTTTTATTGTTCAGTCAGAATTTCTCAAGGAAATTCATAACAAATGGACCCTGGAGCAGCAGCTTTGCTGCTCCATATACTGGGTATTGCTGTGCTGGTAGGTGCCTTAAGGCCATTATCCTAGCTAAGGCGTATTCTTCCCTTTCAGGTACTTGGTCCTTGTGAACTGCAATTAGTATTATCTGCCTTTTCAAACAAGAAGTTGGGGAACATACCTGATTTTCTTCTTTCTTGGTATAGTTAAGATAATAAACCCTCGACTGCAAGCAACTGCAATGGATTCATTTTACATACCTGCTGGCAGCACTAAGGCATTACACATCCTGAAGGGAAAACTCAAGTCAACAAACAAGCCCCCAGTCTCATCAGTTGTTTCTTTGGATTGTGTTCTAATATAGGTGTTCAAACAGATATGCAGGCTCTGGGCAGAAAAAAAAGCATACCTGTGGAAACCATTTGGTTCTTGTCTTTTTTGGTTTTTTGGGTTTGTTTTTTTTGTTTGTTTGTTTTTTTTTTGTTTTTAAATGTGACTTCAACAGAAACTGCAGGAGTACTCTCAGCCCTTCTGTGAAGCATGCACTTCTCTTGGTGTGTGAAGAGATCTGAAGAAAGTGAAAAACCTGTCAGCATTATGAGTTGCTGTATTATAATTAAACTTGGAAAAAATAGTGACAAAGTTTCTTACATGTGCATTTTGCAGTTCTAGTGACCTAAGCTGTTTCATGTGGTTGAAGTAAAAAACCATGAATTATGCTTTTGGAAATGGCTAAGAACTCTTTCAGCCAGAGAGGGTGGTTATGACTACAGTCTATAAACTAGAAAGACATTGTCGTTTTGTGCATGAAGTAAAGAATACTAAAGAATACCTATGGAAGTATAAAATTTAATCTGAACCCAGGTTCTGTGATTGGCACTTATAATGTATCTTGTTTAAAAATATTTAAGTAGGGAACTGTTAATTGAGGGCTGTTTCCTTTATAGTTCTGCTTGTTGAATAATTCCTCCAAACCTAAAATCTCAGGGTTCTGAAACATTTTGACTTGCTCAGGCACTAATCCTTTTGTTACTTGGAGAGTATTTTAGAAGGCTTTAGTCTTTGTTGTCACTGACATAGATACTTTGCTAATTTAAGTTCATGTATATGGATGATGAGCATGAATAACTTTTTGATTTTAGGTTGATACTCATATCCATGCTGCTGCTTGCATGAACCAGAAACACTTATTAAGGTTTATTAAGCACACATATCAAACGGAGCCCGACAGGATTGTTGCAGAGAAGAAAGGCAAGAAGATGACTTTAAAGCAAGTCTTTGAAAGCCTTCACATGGATCCTTATGACCTCACTGTAGACTCTTTAGATGTCCATGCAGTAAGTCTACCAAACTGACAAAGAAAACAAGAAAACACTAAGTTTTTTTAAGTGTGAAATTCTGGTTTCTACAGTTTTTGCATGATAACTTATCAGAATTTGAACTCATGCATTACTTTGCATGTTTGACATAAATTAGCATAGGCTTTTTCTTGTATGTGCCTTTCATTGCTAGGCAATTTAATTTATAAACTATTGTATGTACTTAAGTCCATGGTTATTTGGGTTTTTTTTCCTCCTCCAGGATCGTCAAACATTTCATCGATTTGACAAATTCAATTCAAAGTACAATCCAGTTGGTGCCAGTGAGCTGAGGGACTTGTATTTGAAAACTGAGAACTACATTGGTGGTGAATATTTTGCTCGTATGGTCAAGGTAAGTAAGTTTCAAGTTTTTCCAGCTATAGAGAAATTAAGATTTGTAAAAGGTATGTGATGTCATAATTGTATCTAGAGCTAACACTATGGTTAAGTGATCCAGATACTGGGCTTGCTCTGGCAGTTCATCAGAGAAAGACCTCTGCTAAGTCAGCCACTGCTGCTTTCTAAATCATTTTATGAGGTAGAAACACATACACATAAGCTGTGTATGAGTTCAAAGCAGTGCTGGGTATAGTTTCAAATTAATGGAGAGCAGCCAAAAGTCAGTTCACTGGCTTAATATTTTGTGAGGATGTAGTAGGCTAGTGATAGCTGCTAGGGAAGGAGGGGCTAGGGCAGTGCCTCTGCATAAAACTGTATCTGCACATGTATGCACAGGCTTCAAATTAATTTCTTACAACCAAAGAATTAGTAGCTTTCATGAACTAGATGTCAGCTTTTCTTAAACATACAGAAGTGCTTGTCTAAAATTAACAGCCTTAAAATTGCTTACTACCATGCATTTTGGGTCAGATTCTCTATTGGTCTGCATATTTTATGTAGTCACTTACTACAGTTTAAATAGTATCATTCTGAGTTACCAATTTTAAACATATGTATTACAAAGGTGTTAGCAATAACTGCACAATATTGTCCTCTAAATCTAGGTGTTACAGTTAGTTACAGTGAAATGATTCTGAGATAGCTTGCCAGCAGAATATTTAAATGCCTAAAATCAAATAATTGATTAATAGACGAAAGATTCCCCTTTTATCTTTAAAGAGTGAAAATACGTCTGGTCTGAAGAAAATAGAATGATAAATATATTACTAGCTGTAAATGATCTTCAGTGTCTATATTAAAGCAAATATATTTATTACTTAATAGGAAGTAGCCCGTGAACTAGAAGAAAGTAAGTACCAGTATACAGAACCCCGCTTATCCATTTATGGACGGTCTCCAGATGAATGGCTGAACTTGGCAAAATGGTTTATTAAGCATAAAGTTTATTCCCCTAATATGCGCTGGATAATTCAGGTTCCCAGAATCTAGTAAGTAATCAGGAGCTCTTGGTAATTTTAATAGTTTGAAATCATAGCAATTATTTGTTTTAATTTCTGATATTTTTTAGATGGTTTATGAGCTTTCCTGTAGTTCTATTTATAAGCAACAGCCTGGGAAATTTATTTTTGACCATTGCTGCAATTTTCCTACAGTCTGGGGGTGGAAGACAGGAGATGGTGTTTGAATCTATTCTTTATGAAGCTATTCAAAACTACTGTGAATTAGTTGTAAGTCTGAAGATACTAAAAATCAAAAATTACAACTGGGTGAAATTAAGCTGCATTCAAGGGCAAGTTAAAACACAGTTATTGATGAAAATAAATCACCTCTTGAATTCCATAAACGAGAACTGTTACCACCAAACTTCCTTAAGATCAGCGACTAAATGACAGTGAACTTGGAAACGCAACCCTGATTGCTGATTTGCAAGCTTAAATCAATATCAGTTTTTCTTAGTTTTTAAGCATCCTTTGGGACTTTAATAAATGGTTCTTTGTTTCTAATACATATATTATAATAGTCTCCCATGATAATTTCGTCAAGTCTTAAAGCTGCGCTTCATGTTTTGAAATTATATAGTTGGAATATGAGTAGAGAAAGAGCTGTCACGGTTGCATATATCCCCCAGAGTGTGTTTCTCATTAGGGAGAAAGTTTCAGTCCTTTAATCTCTTATGCAGTGATTTCTTATGTACACAGCAGAATCAACACCTTCATTAAGTCATGCACTTAATGACACACTGAAGTACTGTCACTCTGTTCTGAGAGGCTCACTAAAGCAGAATGAATATTCTACTTTTGTTTGAAGTAGTTAACAGCTTTGGAAAACAGAATCTTTCAGGAGAGGTAATTCCTTATCTCACCTATTGGTATTTAGATTGCTGTAAAGGAAAGGGTTACTCTTTTTGAGAGAGCATCTACCCTTGCATACTGGCTCTATTTTTGGAGCACTCAGGAGCTCCAGCAGAGCCTGGATGAAGCAGAGTGGCAAGAGGTGCAGGAAATGGAGCACAGAGACAAGCCCTGCCCTGACATAAACTTTTAATTTCTTAATCCTGGCAGAACTGAAGCTGTAGAATAAACTCAAATAACAACAAATGTGAAAGCAGAGGAAAAATACACAGTTTTGACGATTCTTTCATAGGCTTTTATTTTTTACTCTTCAGTGACATATTCAGGTCAAAAAATATTCTGCCTAGTTTTGGGAAGATGTTGGAGAACATCTTTGTACCTTTGTTTGAAGCAACAATCAATCCCAAAGACCACAAAGAATTGCACCTTTTCCTCAAATATGTAAGTATATTTGGATTTTCTGTCTCACATGAAACAGATCCTCTCCTACTCATAAATTTTGTTTGTCCACAGCTGTTTCCAGGCACTAAGATTTTCCTCCTACATAGATTACTTGTATTACTGTTTTACTGGCAATTTAATAAAAGCCTGGGTAGGGTCCTGTTGTTAAATAGTTGCTATTTGTTTCCCTGAAACAGCTCATCACCTCTTTATTTGTCCTGTCAGTAATCCTCACTATGACCGAAAGACATTTGCTTGCTCTTGCGCAGAGGGAACATAGTAATCCGGGATGTGCACTGTGAGCTTGCCTCTGGAACTGGCCTTCAAAAAGGAGGCAACTGAGAGGAAGCACTGTGTAAATCCTGATGGAACTCAGAAGTGAGGATGTAGCTGCTCGGACATGATTAAAAGAGACATTTCCAAGTATGCCCCAGTTCAGAACTCTGAGGTTTCCTGGGAGCCTCTGGCCTTCAGCTGCTTTTCAGATAACAAAACCAGATGAGTTTAAAGGATTCTAATCTGGATCTGAGGGAATTTTACAGGCTTTTGTGCACCTGGGCCTCCTGTTTGTCTCAAAAAAAAGGTGGGGGGGAGGATGAAACTGCCTTCAAGGAAACACATTACTCCTGCTCTCTGCAGGGAGTGGTAGGAGGGCAGGACTGCTAGCATGAGGAAATGAAGAAAGAGGAATAGTTGCTTTGTACAAGCAAGTCCTGAAGGAAAAGTAACATTGACATTTGCTCCTTGAAAACACTGATTTCTGTTAGTCTCTTCTCCTACCAGGTGACTGGCTTTGACAGTGTTGATGATGAGTCCAAACATAGTGGCCATATGTTCTCTGACAAAAGCCTTAACCCTGACCTCTGGACCAGTGAGAAGAATCCCCCGTATAGCTATTATTTGTATTATATGTATGTGAACATCATGTTGCTAAACAACCTCAGAAGGTAAGTAGTCATTTTTTATGAGCTTTCAGAAAGAAAAATCAATAATCTTTGTCTTAATCTAAATCAGTGTCTAGATCATACATCTGTTGAAGCAAAGGTTATCTTGAATTATTTTTAAAGAGTCCAAAAGGAGCACACAAGTTATTTTGAAAATGTTAACTGCAAAATGAATTAAAATGCAATACGCAGAAATTGTAAAGGCATCTGGTTAATATATTAGTTTGACACAAAACTGACTTGGTGACCTTGGCTTGGATTCATAGTGAATTTCCAAATACAGTGTACCTATTGGTAGTTTGCTATCTCCTGGTAATTTAAGAGGTACAAAGTTATGTTGTGAAATATTGGTTTTAGGGCTGCTGCTGTTACCAAAGATAGACAAAGGAGGACATAATTATAAACTGCACATCTAGCTAACTTACTTTAGCATGCATGTTGACTCATTCAGTTTTACTACCTTTGAGACCAATGTCTAGGCAAGTAATGCAGAGAGGTATGATTCTGAATGTGAGATCACGACTGTAAAAGCAGATTTCGGCATCAGGCTCAGTAAAGCTTGAAATTCAACATCAGGTTATGTTCCCAACTTTGTGGCTGACTCACTTAGTGATCTGCACAACTGACTCAAATTGAGGCACAGTGGGGTTATCCACTGATGTTACAGTGTCATCAGGTACCGTGCAAGGATTTGGTTCATTGTTATTTATAAAATATTTGAGGATTTTCTTATAGGAGGTGCACAGACTTGTCATTTTCACAGGTCTTATTCAAGTTAACATTTAAAATGTTATTTCTTCTCTCCCACTGTTACCTCAAGCATTTCTCTCTTGACCACCCAACAGAATCAAAACTCACAATAAAAACATCAAATGGAAAGGACATAGTATAGCAGCTGATATCTAAGTCATCCCTTTCATCACACATTTCTTTCTTACCTCAAAATCATTTCAACTACTGTTTGAAAATCTCCCTAGGTAATAATTAAATATTCTTTACGGCTAGGTGAGATAATGACGCAATTCATCAATGAGTCAGTAAAACTGTTCACCCTGTTAAATATACTGAGTATTTGAGGCACCACAGCCAGTCCATTAGAAGACTGTTTTATACTTTTTGTAATATTAGCAGAGTCAGCAAGGGTAGATTATATCCTTGCATCCATTTTCAGGAGAAATGTGACTAAACTTCCATCCTAGAAATTCCTCATTACTTTAGCAGTCCTTGTTGAAATTCTTTGCTTTGAATATATCTAAATCTCTAAATACTTACGGGACATTTGTCTTCACTGAGTACTAGGGTCCATTATAACCTAAAACTCAGCATAATTTTTAATACAGATAATAAAAATAAAATAGTTCTAGAAATTATAGTGTTAAGTCTAGTGTAACAGCTAACACTCCTGTGCAGCTGAGGCTGTGGCTTCATGCTATACTTAATGTGGTGAGATGGCAGGTTGTCACTGCACTACATAGTGTTGACTAACTCTCGGCAATGTGCTTCCACTGCTTCCGTCATTTTGAGTCTAGGAATTACGCAGCCATAGGTTGCATCAGTTCACTTAATTTTTTGTCCCCTAGTTCCCGCAGCTGAAAACAGTTTGATAACTGTTCACCCAGTATTAAACAATTGCTAAATGAGATATAACTGGAGAAGGAAAGAAGGCACAAATATGTTAGGTGATGGCAGGGGCTTGGGTATAGGGACCTGCCCCTTTCAACGGCAGCCTGATTAGATGTCACACCGAACTGTATGAGAATGTGTAACTTTTTTTAATTCCCATATTAATGCTAATTATATGCAAAATAGATGAAAACCAGTGCATTAACAGTGCAATTTTGTTAGTGGAACTTGCTTTTAATCTCCTTAGGGAAAGAGGCATGTGTACTTTTCTGTTTCGACCGCACTGTGGAGAAGCTGGGTCTATCACACACCTTGTATCAGCCTTTCTGACAGCAGACAACATTTCTCACGGATTGCTACTGAAGAAGGTAACCTAAACTAATCACTGTCCGCTTAGACATCAGTCACTGGTTCAAACAGCAGTTGCCAAGTTGATTTTGTCTGGCAGCCCAAAATCAGTTTTCTTAGCAAGGCACAAGTAACTCTTCACTTCAGTTGGAAATCCCACCTGGTGTACTGTGTTCAGCTCTGGGACCCCCAGCATAAGAAGGATGTGGACCTGCTGAAGCAGGCCCCAGGGAGATGATCAGAGGATTGCAGCACTGCTATGAAGACATGCTGCGACTTGTTCAGCCTGGAGATGAGAAGGTTCAGGGGAGACCTTAGAGCAGCCTTCCAGTTCCTAAAGGGGCCAACAAGAAATCTGGAAAGGGACATTTTACAAGGGAATGTAGTGATAGAACAAGGGGTAATGGCTTTAAACTGAAAGAGGGTAAATTTAGACTAGATATTAGGAGGAGGCTCTTTACTGTGAGGGTGGGTGAGACACTGGAACAGGTTGTCCAGAGAAGCTGTGGCTGTCCCATCCCTAGCAGTGTTAAAGGCCAGGTTTGATGGGGCTTTGAGCAACCTAATCTAGTGGAAGGTGTCCCTGCCTGTGGCAGGTGGTTGGAACTAGATGAGTTTTAAGGTCCCTTCCAACCCAAACCATTCTGTGAAATAAATAAGCTCAGCTGAATTTTCTATTTAACCTACAAAACCAATCTTTTCCAAAGTATTTTAAAGCTATGTCTTAATAGGGAAGATCAACTGTTCAGATATGTCAAGGACTTCACAGTACCTGCAAGCAGAGCTAAAATGGAAAAAAGCTGCTTAGACTTGTTGCTACTTCCTGGTTTAGATCCCAGAAGAACTTAAGACAAACTCCGGTTTCTTCTGCAGAGGGACAAAGGTCGTTTTCCCTGACTGGCATCCCTGTAATTCAGGGTTCATTCCAAAACTCATTAAGGTTATGATTATTTACATCTAGAGTAACTGGGATCAAGAAATTAAACATAGCTGAATAGCACAGTAATATTTTATTTACAGCTTACTGCTTGTGACAGGACAAATATTACCATTCCTGGTGTATCAGTTAATGAAAACCATCACGTAAGTCATCCCCAGGCCACTGTCCTGTAATTAAAATAATTGGTCAGTGGGTGGCAGACTTGCACTGAGTTTATTGTAATTTTTTTGAAAGTGTTCTCTTGTAAGTTGGCTTTTCTGGTTAATGCTGTAAAATTCTGTGTTTGTTAACATATACAAGAAAAAAGAAAAATCTTGCCTAAAATCATGTCTGACGTTATGCTCAGAACCAGTAATTCCTAATATCAGAACCAGAGTAGTAATAAGGCTGTATGTGACCAAAGCATTATTCTCTTCACTCTCTCCTGCTTAGCCCAGTGCAATAACCTGGCATAGCAGATGATAATAATAACAACGATAATAATAATGACACTTACTAGGTGTACACGTTGGTTAAGTAAAAAATAGCAATAAAGATGAGGTGACCACAAAATATTTATATTATGTGCAATAGCCACACATGACATACAATAAACCTTTTCTGCACCTAAAATTTACCTGTTGAACTTCAGTTTTGAAAAAACTTAGCAGTTCTTACACATCTGTTTCCTCTGACTTTCAGGTTTTGGAGGAAGATATACAGTTAGTATCAAAAGCAGTGCCCTGCATAGTCATATATACTTATTAATCTACAGTAATGTCACCATATTTTTAAAAGGATGACATATATGTTGAAGAATGTAAATTTTTTTTTTTTTTATAAAAATCAGTAACATTTAAAATTCAGACTTTTAAAATATTTTCTAAGTAAGTCAGAGTTTAGTGTCAACCAAATTTTCTGGATCTTATTCCTCTCTCTGTAATGCTGTTTCCATTTTATCCAAGGGAAATCCTTTTTTTCATTGGCCCGTAGTACCATTAAATGCTGACTGTGTTTTGTTTTGCAGAGTCCTGTCCTCCAGTATCTTTATTACCTTGCACAGATACCTATTGCTATGTCCCCACTTAGTAACAACAGCCTATTCCTGGAGTACTCAAAAAATCCACTACGGGAGTTTCTACATAAGGGACTTCATGTCTCTCTCTCCACGGATGATCCTATGCAGTTTCATTATACAAAGGTAAGAAGAAGAAGCACTTGTCTCTGAATTTGGCAACAGTACTAAATAGGCCCAGAATGACCTGAAAGCTATTTCATATCATTTCTTAGGATATCGAGTTTCATGTCTTCTAGTCACTTCATTCATTACCCTTCCTCATTCTCAGTCTACTTACTGTTAGGTTTCAGAGGGAAATGTCTGATTTCCTAATTATGTTTCTTTTGTACTCTTGCTTCTCCAGTGTTGGCTGTTGAAGTATAGGATGAAGGATGAGGCTGAAGGGAGGTTTGAGCCTTCATAAACAATCCTCTAGAGTGCCAGGAAAGTCCAGTTTCCTTACTAATAAATCTGGGGAAGTACATTACAAAAACACAATGTGGAATCTCTGAAGATGATAGCTGTTTGCTCAGTGAACTGATTCTTGCCCTTCGGTGGCCTGGCAGGACAGAACTGCCTGGTCATTGGTTCTGATGCTCCTGTTTTGTAGTTGGCGCTGACTTAAGTCATGTTATGCTTTAGAGTGGCCTGTACACTGCTCAATTCTCTGAGTTGCGAGGACAAGCTGAGCTCTGGTGTGCTTCACTCAGGCTTCTGGCCCATGACATGTCTCTGCTAGAAAAGACAGCTTCTTGAGGGCTTGCTGCATGGATGTAATGCAGCACCAGCAGAGTTACACATAGCGTGGAAGACCGTAAGCTGTGACAGCCCATTCATTAGTCAGACCCAACCTCCTTGTGTGGAAGGTCAGAAGTGAGAAATTGCCCAGTTATCTGTCTATGTAGATATTTGGTAAAAAGTTACAAGACTAGATCCTCCAAGGTGTTTATTTTCCCTGGGATCTCATTTGAAATGCCTCTAAGGATCCTGACTGCGGGCTACAATTTCTTAGCCTAAGATAACTGAATACCCTGTGCCTATTATTTAACAGTTGCCCTTGAGAAATATGAAATCAATAATGCTTTTTATTAGTAATTGTGATGTTAAAATCTTCAAATCTCTAATTTTTCACAGCTACCTAAAGAGCATATATGAATTTCTTTAGTAATGAATACATATCTCCATATACATACTATTTACATCTAATTTAATATTAAACATATTTTGGTGATACAGGAAGCTCTCATGGAAGAATATGCTATTGCAGCCCAGGTGTGGAAACTAAGTACCTGTGACTTGTGTGAAATAGCAAGAAACAGCGTACTACAGAGTGGACTGTCAGATAAGGTAATTATGGCTGAAAAAATCCCTTTTTGCAAGAATCAGCGGAAGTAGGAACTGAGAAGTCAGTAGTCTGAAAATTGAATAGTAGGTGCTTCTGTGATGTATTTGCACACACCCCTATTCTCTTTGCCAGAAATCTTCACAAAGTATCTGCTGTGCAGTCTTACATTTTAAAAAGTATTAACATTACATGTTTTCCTCATTAGCTTGTTTTGGAATTCCCAAAACATGCAGAGAGCAGGTGCATGTTTAGACTTGGTTCTGCCTCCAGTCCCAAACCTTTAATTATTTGGGTGATATCCCTCTGCCAACAATTTCATACATCATATGTTACATTGAGTAAAAACAAACCGTCTGTCAAAAGCAAGACGTGTTTGCTAAGAAGGGAGTACTACAGAAATCCCTTTTGGCTTGAAAATTCTATACATCCATGGTTTTCTCTACGAGTTACTTTAGAGCATCTTCTCTTCTACTTCTGTGTCATTTTAAAACATTGTCTCCAAGGAGCTGGTATGTGAAGGGGCTTTATTAATATATTCTGCTGTTTCTTCCAGTATTCTTTAGTGACAACTACAGATTTTCCTCTTGTGCAATATTTAACCAGCAAAAGAAATCTAAGCCTCTTTTTGACCTCTGACATGAAAGGTGTAGTAGTGAAGACCAAACGCTAGCACAGAGGGCTTTAGCAAGCCAGACTGAATGCACTGCTGAGTAATTATATATATAACTTTGGCCTTAAAATATCCAGAACTGGTTAAGATTCTGAGGCAAAGATCAGTGGCCAGCTGGTTGAAGCTGCTCTTTTCACTTGCACTGGAGTCATTCAGCTAACAAACACTCAGACAATAAATCAGTTGAACTGACTTCTTCCTTTTTATATTTAATCCCACTCACAGGAAAAACAGAAATTCTTAGGGGTGAATTACTGTAAAGAAGGGCCTGAGGGAAATGACATTCGAAAGACAAATGTTGCACAGATCCGGATGGCCTTCAGGTACGAGACACTGTGCAACGAACTTAGTTTCCTGTCTGATGCTATGAGAACAGAAGAGATTTCTACTCTGACAAAGTAATTACAAACTCAAAGAAACCAGAACATCCCACTCCTAAGAAGGAAAAATTGCTGATTAACATTGAATCATCTGTCTTTGATGCTACCAAGACATAACTGAACAGTACAGAGAAAAAGATTATCTATTTATGGAAGGTAAACAGTGTTTGCCATTATTTTTTAATGCATTATTCTCATTGCAAAAACTTCAGTTTTTATCAGCATTAGGCTTTGTAAGATAGCTGTAAATATTAAATACGAGCTCAGACTCATGTAATATTTGTTTCATGCTGTCTTAACTGTACACTATATTGTAGCTTAGAAAACAACAGAGAATATGCGTAGCACATATGTGATATGCACCTTACGATTCTGCAGATGTGGACAGTACACATGCATCTGGTTTTGTCCTGCTAGTCTCAGCAGCAGTCATGGCATTTAGCACTTGTAAGTTTAACCCTTTACCATTAGCAGTTTGTATGGGGTGCATAATTTTGAGGCTAGCCTTTCGTTCTGGAAGGTGTTCTGACGCAGTTTTTATCTTAATGTTTCAGACTGGAAAACAAGAAAAACCAGAATCAGGTAGTCTTGTTTAATGACTAACTACTTCCTGTTGTCATGTAGGATATCTGTGAAGAACAGCAGATTAATGCTTTTTAATCTAGTAAGTAGAAAACATAGTGTCAAATTCATCACTATTGTATGTTGTAATAATGAGTCTAATTATATCATGAAAACTTTGCCTTGAAAGGTGAGAATACTTTTTTATTGGTTTGTAATGGGAATATGTGGATATGCCAGTTCAAATTACTTAGAAATTTATGCAGATAATTTTGGTTGCATGTAAAGAGAAATTTTTTACTTGAACAAAGGAAGTGTTCTTATGAATCAGTGGTAGAAACTCCAGACCTGGGTTCTGGTTCTACTTCTGACATCTTTTTTACACATTTGCATTAGTTTGTATTTTAGTTGGTTAGAGTTGAATGAGAAGTCAAACTGTCTGTTTGTACAGAAGCTAGCCCACTTGAAACAGGGCATTTCAAATTATGTTAAACTTTTATTTATGATGGAGTGGCTAGTAAAATACAGCTACTGGAATATTTATCACTTTTCACTCTTCTTTCTCTTTACTCATCCTTAAGACACAGTACTACACATTCAGAAAAGATTAAAGGTTATAACATGATAGCATTTATGTACTGTGGAAACTGCA
Source organism: Coracopsis vasa (assembly GCA_026283785.1). Taxonomy (NCBI): domain Eukaryota; kingdom Metazoa; phylum Chordata; class Aves; order Psittaciformes; family Psittacidae; genus Coracopsis; species Coracopsis vasa. Next base: position 18,202 of record JANHGB010011876.1, on the reverse strand, counting down.
CATAGTTTCACACCCAAAAAGAGTTGAGGCTACTGGCAGCAGAGGATATTGATGCCTGTAAGTCCAACATTGCACTTCTTGAGACCTAGATTCCCTAAACTACGATAACGAGCCTATGGTTAGAGCCTTTGGGATCTCATATAATACAGAGGGAGGTTAGGCAGCTTCAGACAGTAATTGAAAATTCACACACAAGAAGGGCAAATAATGAATACTAACCAATCAAGCCTCACTAGACTTAGAACCCTGTATGTTTTACTTCAGACAATGTGTGCCACTTTATTCCTTAGGCCGCGCCCTTCCTCAGGGTTTGGGCACCTACATCCTTCCTTTCAAGAGCTGATCAGGTCTCACTTTCCCTTGTAAATGCAGCCAGAAGTAGCAGTGGTGACACCACCAGTAGCAAATGACTCATTAATGGCATAAATGTATATAGGCATTGAGGACATACACTCTCCCTTTAGGCTGTGGGACTTCAAAGCAGTACCTACAAGGACATGTTTTAAATGTACTAGATGTCCCAAAATGGTGATTGCAGGGAAATGGCACTAAAGTAAAGGAAGGAGTTCCGTATCACCTCCTATAGCTGTGCAGCCCTGTAATAGCCCCACAAGAGAGACTAAACCTAAAGAGCTTTAGGAAGCAGCTTGGAAGTAAGCCGGCTCTGAGGGAGACCAAGGCACAGGAACAGAGTTCTGGCCATCCAGTCACTATTACAGTGTGTCATGCACAGGGGCTGCAGTGATTGCAGACCTTGTTAATCTAAAATATGGTTGCATATTGACAGGTGGTGGGAGACTTGACTTCAGCTCTTCAGCAACCTAGCCTAATGTCTGCAGTGTTCAACTGCTGCCAGACTTTGTACTCCTTGTGCAGCTAAAAAACTGTGCTACAGCAAAACTGTGCTACACTGCTCAACTGTACAATAATGCAATGGTCCAAAGTTCTGAAGTCAACAGTGCCTACTGGCTTCACTGTTAAACTTCAGCAGTTCATATAATCCATTACCAGGATTGGTGAATGTAATTTTCTTAGGACAAAGTCTGAAAACAGTGGTTCAAGCATTTTAGCTGCATAAAATTCAGACACCTTGTTTTCTTTAGTACAACTTACTAATCAGTTGTTATCAGCATAACATTAATTACCTGAGAAACGCATCTGTGTCCAGGTGACATAAGTAACATGCTTGGTTTGAAGAATCTAAATTGTAAGTATTTTCATCTGACAAACATTACTGTACTTGGGCTGTTTCACCTTAATACTGCTACTAGTGTCGCTTTTGTTGTCACTCAGATCTCCTACTTAGTTTTCTCTAATATTATACTAAATTTGTGTATGTTTAATACCTTTTCATCTTTCCTTACCTCAAACTCATCAGGTTCTAATATGTTTGTAGCTCTTATTAAAGAAAAAACCACAAACTGGATTTGAATATACAGTTAATGGACAGTAATTAGGATTTTGACAATAATAACAGTAACATGCAAATGGCCACAAGCACAGATTCTGCTTTCTGAGCTTCCATGTGCGCTGCTTTTAAGTTGAGCTAATAGTATTGCATTTAGGGGAACAAACCTGACATCCTTTTGTGCTTCCATACCTACACCTCTTTTGGTCATCTTTTAATTAGGCAAAAGTTACTGATTCTCAAGTTTAGTGTTTAAAATTCAGCTGGTTTTTTTTCCAAGTTGCACTTTTGTTCTAATGTATGGCTATTCAAAATAACCTTGCAGTCTGAGGATATGTGTATAATGAAGGGCAGGTCCAGTGTGAATTACTGTCGTAATCATTTACTCAAATGCAAGACAGGGCAGTTGTTGATTCTCCCTGCCCCCACAGTATTGAGACCAAACCTGGTTTACATCACACCTTGTGTTTTACTCAAACAAAAAGGGACTTGGAAGAACATCATTGTAGGTGGTTACTGGGGTGGGTGTTGCTTCAGAATGGGGGACTATCCTATTTTCTCATAATACCATTTCATTGGTGTTAAGGTTCAACTATTATTCAAGACTTCCTTAAATGTTAGCTCAGAGCATTTTATACTTTCATGTAAAATGGTTAATTATGGTTATTTGATGTTTACAACATATCTATCAGAACAGTTTCTAGTGATGCTCTTCCATTCTGTTATATTCCTTTAGCAAACTTCAGGCATTTGCTCTGCTGCTGGGTTATGCAAGTTCACATCAGAGCCACCTTACCTTCTCTTATCATTTTGTTCTTTACTTCTCACTAAACCTTTCTGTTCTATCTGCCTAGTTAAAATCTAAGTCTGAAAAAGGTGGGTGGGGGGAAGGATGTCTGTCAAAACTGCTTTTTCTTTCTGTGCCTGGGTTTAAATGATGTTTATCTTTTGCCTCTTGTGGAAGCATTAAACATTACAATAATAAATAAATTATAAAATAATATGGTATAGCTTTTGTCTGTGTATACCTCTCCATAAGATATGTGGCTGCTGAGAATCTCTACATTTAAGCAGAACTAATCCTGTTAGCATTACAGACGACCAAACCAAAATTAAGGACTACCACAGCATGAAAACTGAAAAAACCCCACAGCCAACAATAAAACTGCAGTGGAGATGATAGAGAAGATAATAACCAATATTTAGGAGAAGGTGCTAAAAGCTTAGCTGACTTAAAGCAATTCAGTGTTATAAAAAACCACCTGTTTTGATTTGTGCCAGTAGAAGACTTGCCAGTAAGTCCTGAAGTGAAATTGTATTATAGGGCTGCCCCGCTGTCTCTTGGTGCCCTGGTTCCCTGCTCATTCCATCTGGGCATCAGGATAGGGCATGTGGCACCTCTTCCTGATCCTGGAGCCTCACCTTGCTATTAACCAGAGTGAAACCAGCTGAATTTGGTAGCAGCAGAGCAGTTCTGACAGTCACAGTTGAAACAGTTTAAGCAGTACACAGGACAGCTTTACCTGACAAAACACAAGAGCCAACAAGTGACAAATTGAAAGAGTATCAACATAGGCATTCTGCTACAGTCAAGATGACTTCTGAGAAAAAAAAAGTTTAACACAAGTTTTCTTCAGTACATGTAATAACAATTTGAGATGAAGATGAAAATGTGTCTCTTTCTCTACAGAAACCCTTCATTTCTGTACACAAGCAGCACTTATGAAGCATGGGAGTACAGATCCATCTGTAAATGAAGAATGTGTATTTCTTACCCCATACCTCTTAAAGCACTAAATATCAATGTTAAGCAGCACAAAGTAATAGTATATATAATAGTGAAACAGGAACACTGCTAACTAACTCATTAATCATTAACCATGACTAGCGTGTACCATCTCACATGAAAAATGTTTTTTGGAAGGTCTACTAAAGTGGATTGGAACCACATTAACATGGAAGCATAGACTGTTGTATCAACCCCCTATTTTGTTCCACATACACACAACCAGATTCCGAAAGGGCAGCTTTCTGACTAATTTAAGCTTAATTCATAAGAATACCTTGTCTTTTCAAATAGCACTTTGAACCAAAGAAGAGGGCTCATTTAATTACCTGTTGGATGGTATTCAAACCACCAGATAGATACATACTGGACAAAGTTCCATCCAAATTTTCAAAGCGGTTGGCTTTTTGTTTGTTTTTTAATTTCAGGCCTACAAAACCTATGCCCCCCCTTAAGTATTTTAACCTTGATTGATAGTTAGGTTACTGAGGTAAGCAATCACATGCTAATTGTCATTGTGACAGCTCAGATACTAACGTAGAATGTGTCATCAGATCCCTCAGACATTACATTCCTTGGAACACCACTAGTTTAGTTCACAGCAAAACCCATTATCTAGTGATCCTACACTGCAGTTACTGGAAAGAAAAAACATCACTGTCCCACTCAGGTTAATTTCAGCTATGCATAGCAACAGGAAAAGAGTGTTCCATCTTTACAGTATGTTGCCTATGATAAATTCTAGAATGTTAAAACCAAGCAGTTGAAGACATGACAATTAAAAAACCCCAGTTTTGAGATTACTAATTTTTAAGACACACTTCTAAGAAAGCAGAATTCCATTCACCCAAAGAGGTGAGGATAAAACATTATGGTATCTTCAAGAATGGTTTAACAACAGAAAAAGAAAGAAAATAATTAATTACTGTAATTAGTGATATTAGAGCACGTGTATTTAGTGGCTACAAACTAAAGAATTATGTGTATGCAGTATTAAGGCTGGACAGGTTAACATACAACTCCTATTTACACCCAGCATCTTCAAGGCTATCCAAGAAGGCTACCATTCCACGATTCAGCAGGACACAAAGCACAGAGAACCATGGCCAAGATGTTCCTTCTAAAAGTAATGCACTTGGCACGTACAGCTATGGGGGGCGGCGGGAGAGGAGGAGTGGATTTAACAGCTCAGTTCAAACCCTATAGCACAGAGATTTCACTGGCTACCTTGTGTTTCCAAAATTGGAATTATTATGGATTAGAAAACCTTTATAATTACAGACAGAATTCTCTTCAAAGGAAAGATATGCGAGTCAGATATGCCATTTCCCACTAAAAAAAGAAACATACATATTACATTAGTAAGGTTTCTAAACTTGAAACCTCGTAAATACCAACACTTGTCAATTCCTCAAGTACACCCACCTCGTGGTGTGACTGTCAACTGGTAAGGTTTCCAATTTTAATTTCCTCATCTGTTATAATGAATTCATTTCCCATTTTTCACTTGGCTTCAAAAGATCCAAACAGATAAACCAACTAACTAGACAGAGGAAACAGTTATATTAATTATATACTGCAGTTATTATTTAAACACAGGTAAAATCTGAGAAGACAGAATATTCCAAACCTTAGCATTCTTAAGGTTTAAAATACTCTCAGAAACATGATGGAATAACTTGGGGAAAAAGTGAATCAAACTTCTCTGAGAAAAAAAAAAATAAATCCTTTTTCTAAAGAAACCCACTCCTCAATACTGTCCTTTAAAGTAGAGCTGTTTGGTTAACTTTTTCCATCCCTGCAGAATGTTCCAATTTGTTCTGACAAACAAAAAATAGGAGAATCAGAGTGGGTCTTTTCTGCAGATCTGCATTTAAGCTACCTTGTTAGTACCACACTGCAAAGTTTAAGAGACATCTGACCCACCTGTATGGCATCCTTTTAACCACATCACCTGTACAATAGAATTGTATTTAGATTAATATTGACTCTTCAGATTTTTGTGGTATTAAAGCCAAGAGCTTCCTTAAGCTTAAAAAAGAACATTTCTTCCAAAGTAACTTGCACCATTCATACACAAAGTTTAATATACTAGAATTAATACAATCTAAATTATAATACAATCTAAATACAATCTAATATTAATATAATCTAAAATGTTTAAATTACAATTTCACATTACAACAGTAAGAAATCATCACTTAACACATGAAAGTTTAGTTTGTTCTAATGCCCTCACTAACAGCTATTCATAGTAATTAACATTTCAAGGACTAGTTTCTGGAGCCCATTGCCATGTCTGGGCCAGTATCATTCCTTTACCATTTCCAAAACTGTTTGCTAAATGTAGCACTTCAGACTAGGCAATACCAACCAGTACCAAATTACTAGTTTTTCAGTGTTAATAGACCTACTATCCCATGTTACATACAGTACATATATTTTACAAGGCACACATTACAGTACCTGTATCACAGTAGTGTGAATTACAGCAACTTAATTAAAAAAAGCTGTACAGAATACAAAGTTTACTTTTTCACTATTTAAATAATTTTTGCACTATATTGTAATTGCAAGTGTTACTATGCTGCAATTAACAACCTGTTTGCATCATTACAAAATTACATTTTAAAAAGTTCATGTAAGTTCTCAGCAGAAAGTCAACTTATAAAATCTCAGTTCAGAAGTATAATTCTTGAATTACTTGAAAAATAAAGTTAGCTTGAAGCTTTAATTTAGATGTTCTTTCCGTTCCAGTGATATAAAAAGTTTAAAAAATTCAAAGGTTAAAGTTCTGAACATGGACTAATGCAAGCTCAAAAAGCAAAAAGAAACCAAACCAGTATGTGATTAGGAATACTTGCAAATATTTTAGTGGAAAATTAACAATCTTTAGTTGTTGCCTATATGCAACCGAACAGTCCACGTATTTTCTTAGGAACACCTCATGATACCAAAGGATTAACAAAGGGAAAAAAATTAGTTCTGAGCTATATACATCCATAAACAGATTTTTTTCAATAATACAGATTTACACACTAAGCCATATTGGCTTTTAGATGATACATACAAGAGTCTGTTGCTTATCTGTCTTAATGCCTATGATCAATTTGACAACTGTGCCATAAGCCAAGCTCAAACGGGTACCAAATGCTACACACATTCCTTAGCAAAAAGAAGTATAACACAAATTACCAAGATCTTGCCCCCAATGTAATTATTTTGTAGCCAACTATGACAACACAATCCAAATGTGCATATCCACATGTGCACATGCCTTTTAGTTCAGAACCTGTCTGTGATAAAAGGCCCCAGCCTTATGGCATCATCAAATTTTAAGAAGTATGGTAATTAAAAATGCAGTCTTACAGTAAGCAAAATTTATGCTGATATTCCCTCAAATGCTAAACTTGAGTATCTCTCCTCAATAACCTCAAGAGAGTAGTATTTGTTAATATATGTATACATAATAAAAAAAAAATTAGTTCTCTACAATAGCAGTTGATTTCCATAGCACTATTTATGCCAATAAGGCTGCAGATGGGTTTCCTGAATACTAACAATTTATTGTAGACTGTCTAAACTCAGCACTTTAAAGATTTTGTTCTGCTAGACACAGAAATACTGTTGCACTCCAGTTGTGATATCCCTTTTGCCAAGTTGTCACATGCACATCTCACTGCAAGCAACATAATTAAAAAAGTTTCTCTCTGCTACATAAAAGCATATTGCACTTATAAATATAAAGCACAGTAACCTTACTTAGATCACCTTATAACTGATTTCATCACTTCAAAAACTCAAAAAGAAGCAGATAAAACCAAAGCATCCAACTAAACTACACCTTAACCACTAATTCAAATAATGGCATTCTTTATAGATATGCCTAACGTTTAAAACTAATTTGGGCTGTTCTTTATCAAAAACTATACAGAAACTGATTTACTTTTTTCAGGATTGTGTATGAAACTGTTTAGTGTTTCCAAGCTAATAATATTATGCTAAATATAATATTTTAAAAAATATTCTAGGAGATAATCTTGTTAGAAGAATAAACAGAAGCACACAAGCACATTTACAGAGCTGCCTACACTCTCCAAAGCAGATTTAAAATACTACTACAGCTCCTAACAGATCAGATTGAAATCAGTATTTGTAAACTCTAAAAGCAGCAATAACTGGCTACTGAAGAACAGGCAGTGGGATGTCTTCAAGTTTCAGAAGTAAAATTTCAAATTAATAATCACTAGTGCTAACTTATCATCTTTATTCACATTTGTCGTGAAACTAAAAGTGACTGCTTTTAAGGATAAGAACTGTGAGGTCAAGCCACCTGACACAGTTCATCTTCTGTGATGTTGAAACAGCACTTAGCAGCTGTAGTTGTGCTGTTATAAACTGCTTCATCTAGTAGTCAAACTGTTAATATCAAAAGTTGTTGTTAAAAGAAACTCTGTTAATGACCAAAGAATTTACTGAAAGTACAGATTAATAATTAAGACTGCCCACACATACACTGGCTCATATACCCTGTGCTTTAAAAGAACAGCATAGATGCAGAGCAGCCAAGAGGTGAAGCAAAAGACAGACTGTGGAAGAACAGCAACGAGAGGTAAAAACAGGTATTTGTGAAAACGAAAGCTTCAAGTACTTCAAGTACTATTATCAGCTTGTGGCCAGTGTCAGGGTCTGTGAGGCTGGCCAACCTCATCTACCATGTTAAGTATGTAAGTAGCGATATCATCTTCAGTAGGTGCATCTGAAACCACCCAAGAATCACTTGCTCCAGTCACTTGCCGACGGCAAACAGGACAGCTCCTGTGACGATCACTCCTGTTAGAAAGCCAGAGAAATGAGTATTTTTCATTGACGGTCTCTTCCTGGCCCCCAAAAGCCAAAAGAGCCCCCAGACAAAACAACACAACCCAATGGAAACTTTAAGAATGATCAGGTTAGCTGGACTAGACCACCTATATTTTTTTGTTTGAAAACTTTTTTTTTTGTGAGAAAGTTTGGCCAACAATTCTGAACGTAGCTCCATTCTTTGAGCGATAAATTTGGAGCCATATTTCTCATGAATGCATCTACCTACCTGTCCAGAAAGTTTAAATGGAAATCTAAGTTAATTCTTCTCATCTTCAGATATTCAGCTGAGGTCCTTCAAAAACTAGTCCCCATAAGCTTCCTATATAAAGAGAAAAAGGAACCCATTTCCTGGGTCATTCAGCACACTAAGGTTTAGAGTTGGTCCTTAGGGTGTCATACTCCTTCAGTGACTAACTCAGGGGTCTCAAATAGTTATGTTTCTGAGCTGGGAGCCTCTGTTGTCTGCCTAGGTTAAGAAGAGATGAGCCTTAAAAATTGAGTACTAAGAAAAGAATGGTGTAACTGCAACTTAGTTAATATTCATTAGCTGATTCATTAGCCAAAGTAGAATAATCCACTCTCCACCACAGTTAACCTAAGATAACCTAAGCCCTGTATTGCTGATAGATGTTAAAATATTTTCCCTGAAAAGAGAGATGACAAGTTATACTGTGAAATCCAGTGATTTTTACTACCTTTTTTCCTTGTGGGAGCATGGTGGTTTAAGAGTAACTTCTTTGACAAGCCTTTGAAAAGGCCACAGAACAAATTTTTATGCACAAATTATGTGACTTAAATGTAAAATCATAATCATTAGCTAGTCAAAAAAAGCCTTTAACTGAAAATATGTGTATCACCTAATGCTAGACTGCCAGAACACCTGCTTAATCCTTGTAGGTCTTCTGCACAAAGAGCTGTGCTCTTCCATAAAGCAATTGTCTTCTCAGCTTTCCAACAACCAGTGCATCAGACAGATGCAGAAGCTGAAAAGCTGTTCTGTTTACTATGAAGCTGAACACAATATTCTAAGGTACATGTTACACATAAATTTGAAGGCATTGCTATTGAGAAGAAATCTTTTCTTGGAAAATATATTTAAATGAGTAAATTGTATGTGATTTATTTCAAAAGAAAGCATAATATATGGGCAAAAAATCCCTCTAAAAGTTATTTCCTAAATAAACAACCTGCCTTCATATTTGCATACTCTTACAAACTACTGATTTTTGCCTCAAAAAGCAGCTTTTAATGAGATTTTGTGAAGCATAACATGCTGGCATCAGCATATACTCTGTTTTCTCTAGTTTGCAAGCACGAATACGATTTAGTTTTATAAGAATAGAGGTAAGAAATTACGTAACAAATGCTGAAAAGCACTTTTACATTTCTTTTTCCAAAAGGAAATTCTTCATAAGGTGTTCACGAATTCTGAAATTCTTTTTTCCTTCTGCTACAGTCTGATTTTACTCAAACGTGTTACGTATCATACATATCATTATCTTATTAGTATCTTCAGACATTAAATTGTATGGGAACTGAGGAATCGGTCAGACCAAATGGAAACATGTCAGATAACCAGTACATACTATAAAATAATAAATATACTTTAATATGTATTACCATTTATCAATGCATTTCTGGCAGAAACTGTGAGCACATGGCAAGATTAAATCAGCACGCCCATCCATGCAGATGCAACATTCGTCTTCATCTGTCAACTGTTTAACCCTGCAGAAGAGAAGACAGGGGTTTTTTCCACATAACCAGTAGGTCTTATATCTATGCCCTAGTGACTACAGTACTTACTACATTTTTCATAATAATTCATGGACAGAAAGGAACATCACTGCTCATCTTCAAGGAACATGTAATTTTGTGAATAGACTACTTACATCATCCCAGTTTGTCAGATATAGCCTCATGTCTGACATGAGTTCATTTACAAACAGTAAATGAACTAAACAAGTTAGAATATGCATTTATTTTTGGTCTCATGTGGTGCTTTCGGTGTTGCAATGGGTTATGCAAATCCTTTTTCGTATCAACAAAGAAGCGTGAGAAGTAATGGTTAAACATCACATGACCGTGCAAAAGAACAGAAACACTGTTTATGTTGAAGGCAGATCTGCCTTCCTTTCAGAGAGTGTCAGGCTGAACTATTTCATAATGAAGTCTGTCATATTTCTGTGTGCTGGCTTGTATCTTAGATAAAAACACACGTCAAGAGGATCACTAGAATCCATGTTCACTCATTTCACATGCCATCAGCTAAACTGCTCATTAGACTGAAAAGGATGGTTTTAGGTTGTAATACACTCCTCATGGTTGTTCCTTCAAATTAAAACTCTCAAATTGACTGTTACCACAGCATTTCCAGATAAGCTTTTAGGTGTTGTTAGGGAAGGGGAAAAAAAAGTTTAAAAATTAGATCACTCCCTAGGACAGACATTTTCATTTTATCTGTCTTCATTTTTTTTCCCAAATAATAGATATCTGTATCTGAAGTTCCTAGCAGTAGTATCTCATATATTTGCATTATCAAGATTCCCAAGAATGAAAATGTGCACAAAATCCTCAGCTTTCACTGACCTAACTAGACATGTAAAGTTCTCTAATTTTATAGTCATGGCTCACTTCCAATTCAGCCAAGAGGTGTTCTGAAATTTTCAGGTCTTACAAAATTCCCAATTCTGGAATCCCTTCTGTGACTTAGGGCACAAAGGTAGCAGTCTAGAAAGAATGGCAGAGACAATCCACCTTAATTACTACTGACCAGACTGCTTTTGCTTAGGAATCTTGGGAGCCTGTCAAATACAGAGGAATTTTTTAACTGTAGAGATTACCCAGCCAACGGACAGCAATTAACATGCTTTTGTTTTATTCTTCAGCAGGTCCTTGGGTTTCCTTGTTAACTTGCTTTTTGAGAAATTTGTTTAGAATGCTAGGAGATTATTTTTTTTCCTACAATTACAGATGGTGACTTGCATATAGTGAGGACAACAGTTTCAAAAATCCTTTTGATTAGTTCACTGTGTTCTTTGGAGTTGTTCCCTTTCATTTCCTTTCCCCATCAAACTCTGAGTACTAACTGTTGATAACACTTCAATTTGAGACTTGCTGGTATATATACAAGCAATTATGCTTAAAACAGATATCCTACTTATAGTTTCTGGAACCGAAGATTTAGCCATATGACTAAATTTCTTAAAAAATGGTAAAATACAAGAGTGACAAACTAAGGAAATGCTTGTCTCTTCGTTATCAGAAAGCATGAAACACTTACGGATATTTTTGAATGCTCCAAACAGGAAGTGGGTGTTCTAGACAACTAGGGTATTATTCCAGTGGAAGAAGTTAAGATAAGAAGAAGAATGAAACAGATAATAATTGCTATTTTTGGACAGTGGTGGCTAGCTCTCATAGAACTGAAAAATGTCTCAAAGTGAGAAAAATTTAGGCAAATGGGAGGACATCACAGATAACCAAACAACACATTTCCTCACTATAAAATACTTGAAGGTGCCTCAGCCTGTATTTTGTTTAATGACTTGAAACACTTGGGTAAGAAACAAGCTCACTAAATTCCAGCATACTGCCAGCATATTAGAACATTATACTCTATTTCTCTTGTTGTTATTTGTCATTAATACTATCTCAAGTGATGAAGTTTATACACACAAAGGGTGCTCATCTCCCCCATCTTGAAGTCTCAAATTGAAAAAGAAACTCACCTAAGAAATCTATCTATTTGCTGACTTTAGCAATAGATAAAGCTGGTTTGCATATGCATCTGTGGGTTTTTGTTTGAAGTAAAAGGCAATTTCCAGATATACATGTGTTCTAGGATAACCATGTATCTTTGAGAAAGAGCAGGAAAATACGCTTCCCAAACATGTTCACAATTTGCTACCTAATTCTAGCATTTTTATAACTCAGAACAGCCAATACTTTAAGATTATTTGTTCCCAAACAAGAAAATCAGGAAATTAAACGAAAAGAACACATTCTGCAATCCACTGACAGAAAAAAGTGGGCTCTAGCTGTAGAATGACAACACAGCCAACCCCTTTCTCATTCTAACAGCTGGAGTGTGACAGTCTAAAGACAGTTAACTAGCTCAGCAACTTGTTCTGTTAAAATACGTGGCTACCAGCTCTTCACTGGTTGATATAGAGAACTACACCATTCACTACCGTTTGTTGTGAAACCTCTATCTCACTTAAAACTGAGGCAGAACTTTGAACTAATTCAGAAAGTTAAAAGTAAGGAATTACTGGTAGCAACATTTCCACATAGGGAAAGGGTGACAAGCTTATTGCTGTTCCATTCAGTTTGAACTTAAGTTATTGCAGGTGTTGACCTCAATCTTTTGCTTTTCCTCTAGTTAACAAAGCAGGATGTCAACATGTGTGAGACAGTTCACATTTTTCCAGTCTTACAAGTTAAATTATTACTATAACTGATGAGTGCCTAGTGGCAACAGATGGGAACTTTCACATGCCAAAACGTAAAGAGGAAGAGAAAGTTTAAGTGGAACAATAACAAAATCTGTTTAAACAAACACTGTCAAACCCCCTAAATTTGTAGCTGCAGCTGATTCCATTTCCTCCTGTTTCCTTATTCAGGAGGTTCAACATATATCATGTTTATATTACAATTAATCATTAAAATGATTGCTCTGAAGCTAAGGAATGGTAGCACCAACAGCATTTCACTCAAGTACACCATAGCTCTCTTGGTACAACAGAAGGCACGCTATTCATGTCTGTGATGATGATATAAAGTCTGCATCTGCCAAGAGTATGTGGTTTTGATCATTAGGTGTTAGTAGCTCAAGTTTTACACACAAATCCTAAACTATTTCTGTTGCAACCGTGGTCAGAAGCTAGAGTATATCAAAATACCTTCCCATCCACAAGCTGGCCTGACAAGATGACACAGACATCAAACTCTCAGCAGCTTCTTCAGAAGTACCACTCTGTGCAAGAACTCCTGCTGCTTGACTGGTGATGTCTTTATAAAGTTGAATGAACTGATACAAGTTCAGGAGTCTGGAAGCTTCCACAACGCCACTCGTTTTATTTATCTTAAGATATAAGAATTGTTTACAATTATATATCAGATTTTTACATGACATTGCTCAAAATTCTTTTAATGCACTGCAATTCTCATGGCAGTAGCCACCTTCCAAAGTGTCCATTACTACACTAGCAAATTGCAGTCTGTCTCAATAAAGTTAAGACCTGAAAACACAGCTGTTTTATAATAAGGAATACCACAGTTAGGACTACATTTTTAAGGCAAGACAATTACCATAACTGCTCAAATGAATTAAATTATGACTAGGGACCTAATGCCTAAAAAAATGGACTAAACTTGAGACAAAGGACAGAATAATGAGTCATTTCATATTTGACCTTAAAATAGCCTACAATGATGGCTGCCTTAATGAAAACCGAGAGCAAACAGAAAATCACAAACTGTCAGTTTCAAACCAAGTTTGAGAGTTGGCTTGCTTGAAACTTACATGTTAAGGTTGCTCAGGACCATTTAAGGATGTTTCTTGACAAGATATAGAGGGGAATAATCTCCCCATTAGAAAGAACAAACTTAGTTTGAAGACCATGACAAAACTTAGTTAGTTAAACACTTAATTTTTAGATTGGTTTTCTAAGGAATAAGAATACACACAGTTACACTAGCTCAACTAATAATGCTTGGAATTGCTGATTAATTTCTATCAAACTATACAGTTCCCAGTTTGTTGTACTATTTCATTACCATGACATGACCTCACGAGTAATCTGAATTTCTAACTAATGTGCCATAATTGCTGCATTGGAAGATACTCCTTTAAACTTAGTTACGAAAATGTTTTTGTTAACCTGCTTTTTGCAGAAACTTAAGACTTCAGACTTAATTTACCTCAAATAGTATCCTTGAATCATCTGTATATACTCAATTTACATTATATAATATCTAATATTCAAAATGTCTGTAGCAGGTGTTAGATTTTATCAGTAAAGGTGACAATCCTCAAATATTTGTACGAACCCCCTCACCAAATTAAAATTTTCAACAACCTTACTTTAGTGCATATTATCCGAACGACCACCTTCCAGAAAGCAGATGAATCAGAACCAGGCTGCACTTCAAATAACAGATGTTTGTCTTGTCCAGAAGCCAATTTTGCAGTACTGAAATAAAGAATCATCCAGTTTATACCACATGCTAGACATGCAAAGATCAGCAGCCTTAGCTATTGTGGTATTATTTATTGTTCACCTATGTGTTATCGTTAAAGAGATTTTCATCAATATTTCCCAGAGACATGAAATTAATGACCTTAGCATGTCATTAAATATAAAATATGGTCCATTTCACTTTAAATTGCACAGTAAATTTCAGAAAATGATGTGCAAGTCTTTTGATCCAGCATCAGCAAATATCCTTTATAGATATTTTATATGCTTTCACTGTTTATTATAGTAATCATACACTCTTGTAGTCCAATCTAAAAAGACTATTTCCTTACCATGTATGTAAAAAAAAGCTTGCAAGTACCCACAGATGCAGATGAGGTGCATTTTTGTTAGTATATATTAACAATGAAGCAGCCAGGTGAAAGCTTTGCGTGACTCTGAGATTTTCGGGGGGGTGTGGGGGTGGTGTATTTTTTTTAATGGAACACAAAGTCTATTCCATAAGAAGGAGCTCAAACTATGTTACATTCAGGTGGAAGTAAGCACTGGAAGAAATAAGAAAAACCCTTGAATAACAATGGTATTTTGGAGTTAATCATACTGATAGATTCTCAGGCAAAACATAAAGTAATGTCCTTCAAAATCTATTGAGGAAGTGAGGAAGACACCTGTCTGTTCTTGAAGGTCATTCATAAAAGTATGACCGTCTACAAGACAATTTCTAAACTGAATACAAATTCACATTATAGTTAAATGTCAAACATGACTGAAACCCCCACACTACAAAGCTCTTTATCAGCATGTATGTTTCCACTTCCTATAATTTTATACTAAAAATATTGGGTAAAAATGACAACTCTGCATTTTTGTTCATTTCTTTTTACCATCAATGTGGAGTCAAACAAAATTCACACTGAAAAATATTTCTTATGCAGACTTTTGTTTGGGATTATCTTGGTGACTGGATTCAGATAGTAAGACATGCCACATCTTTAATGAGGAACAGCACTGCCTGCCCACAGAGGTGGAAAAGATGGTCACAAATGGTTCCGTCTCAGGTTTACCTTCCTAGGGTAGCTGTACTGTCTTTAAAAGGCTCATATTGCTACTTCCTATGGAAAGTGATGGACAGAGAGGAAGCAGCATTGCATGTTTCCATGTCTGGTGGAGGGGGAAGATTAAGGGAGACAGGTAACACCAACAAAAAGATACAGCTAATGTCTACCTCTTGCGAACTAAGAGAGAAGCAACACTTGCTGGAAGAACAGCACTGGAGAAAAAGTAAATTTCTGGAGGAAAAATGGCTTTCGTTTTGAAGTCTAATTACAACCAGTACAGAAACTTTAAAAGCTGCAAGAGACATTTCAAAACAAGATGGCCAGTCCTGACTTAGCCAGCACAGAGGTATATATTGCACACAAGGTCTCTGTAAAACACTAAAAACACCAAGAAAACAAAGTAGGGCTTACACATCATTAAGTTCAGCTACTCTTCCCAGAAACTCTTCATAGGTTAGGAAACCACTTTCTTGAACCAAAGAGGCATGCTTTGCTACTTTTTCTGGCAACTTGTTAATTACACTTTGTGTGTGGTTTGAAATTTGTTGACCCATGGTTGAAGTTCTTCACCTCAGTTCTGTAGAACGAAGTTCTCATTCCCTTGTAGAGTCTCTGTTAAAAATATTTTAGAGTTACATTTGTGTGCTTCACAAATGGCTACTCTCTTTTAGTGTAAGAATTTAAATACCCACTACATAGTCTAATTATTCTACAGCAACACAACTTGAACAGTCAAAGCAGAACATTTAGAAGAGACTAGAATGTGGCATTAACAGCTTACAAAAAAAGTACTATTTTGATTACAGCAATACTTATATTAAAGTGAGATAATTTTTCATGCAGGTTCTTCAGCAATTCCAACACACATGTAGATATGTAAATCCAGTGGAATGGAAAATAAAATTTTAAGATGACAGTGGTAATTTATTACAATTTTTGTCCTAAATATTTGTGCATGTGAAAGTCAGAATGTCTATAAATAAGCATATCAATGTTTGTTTATACACAGACATTACATCAGGAATTAGCTTTCTTATATCAGACTGACACTGGCAGATCAAAATAACTCTCACAGCATTCTTAAACTGGTAAGCCAATGAATGGCATCAGTATAAATCAATTTAGAAATCTCCCTATCTGCACAAACCACTCAAATTCAGGATGTATTACAGAATTGACTTGCTCAAACCTCTCCAACTTAACTTATTTTAACCTTCCCTTACTCTCGTATCTTTTTCCCCAAGAAGTCTGCATAAGGATCTACTCTATGTCTTCTGATTCCGAGTCTTTATCCACGTCTTCCCCTTGAGCCCTCTCATTTGGCATTTCTTCAAAATTCCTCCTGGCTCTTTGTCTCAAAATGGCAGAGGCATGCAAATTAATTTTGTTTGTACAGAGTTCATAGTTTGTAATGCAAACCAAACCAGTATTTTCACACCATTTTAAGACTTATACAGACAGAGGTCTGCAATGGCAAGCTAATTACAGAATATCAGCCTTAACTTAAACACTGAATATCTGACATTAGGTACCTTACAAACACTTTATGAGAGAGACACTACAGAAAAACAGATCTTCATCCTGTATGTACAACTATACAGCTGCATTTGGACATCAAACTGCCAAGGAACACGGTCTACAGCTATGAAGATCTTGCCCTGGTATAGGAAAAACAGAGCACACATGGAGTTTTTACCAGGACATTCTACAAACTGTTCTGGTATTTCACACAAAAGAATAAACTTCCAATTTAATGTTGGAATTTTGACCAAATTCTATTCTCAGACGCCCATGCTCCCACTCAAGTGACATTTCTCCTTCCAAACAGCCCTCCAATAACCTCCTCTCCCCTGTCTGGGCCTTGTGTTTGCTGAGCATACACCCAAAAGATACACTTGACTCACAACCTCTCCGCAGCATAATCTTTGATGCTTCGAACACAGTTCATTCCTTATCTTCTGGTTTCTGTGGCTGAAAAGCCACCTTCCTGCAGAAGCGAAGTGCCGTGTGTGAGCCTACTGAACTAGTGAGATCCTACCACAGAAAAGTTTGGACAAAAAAAACCCCTGCAAAGATGCTTGGAAAGTGTTTCCTTTGGTGCAGTCCTCAAGATCAGCAATACCCAAAGCTATACACAGATAAACCGGGTGTATCATCAGGCCTCTCCAAAAGGAGGGGACGAGGATATGGGTGCTGTCGACCGCCCCCAACGGCCAGGGCACGGCACCTGCCTTCACCTCAGAGTTTAACCGCATTCAACGGCCGCGCTCGAGACGGGCCGCACGCACAAGCCCGCCTGCGTAACGCCCGCACCCCGCCCCGTTTCCTACGGTAACTCCTAACCGACCCTTCCCGCCCCGACGGAAGCGGCAGCGAGGCCCGGCTGAGGTGAGCGGCCGGGCTTTGCTCAGAACAAAAAGCACCCAGCGGCTTCGCCCCGCCCGGGCCTCACGCTTCCCCCAGGGCTCCGTGGCTGCGGACGAAAAGGGCCCAGCCAGCAAACCTCACCCCAGCGCCCCGGCATCCTGCTCGCCGCCGCCGCCCCACCGCGACCCGCCTGTCGGCTCCCAGCGCAGGCGCAAGGGACAGCGGCGGCGGCGGCGCCTGCTCCTGCTGGCGCGGGTCGGTGACGCCAGCGTGCAGCTCGCGCAGTTGCCGGGACATAGCGGACGCTGCCGTGGAGGCGAGGCCCGCGGAGGGCCCACCCCCCACAGGGACCCCCGGCAGCTGTAGGCTGGGGGGAGGAGCGGAGATAAGGAGAGAGGAGAGAAGGGAGAGGAAGAGGAAAAGAAAAAAGGAAAGGGGAAAGGGACAGGGAAGGGAAGGAAAGGAAAAAGGAAAGGAAAGGAAAAAGGAAAGGAACGAAGAGGCAAGGAACGGA